>SNQN01006789.1:2977-17967 GCA_008642245.1 Bassia scoparia
TATGCACGTTCAAATTGCTTTGATTTTTTGGAAAATAATATAGTTCGTGGGACCTACCACGCAAATGAGAACCGGCACTGTTTTGGCAGAGGCATTAAGCGGAGTTAACGGAAGATCTATCTTCCCTTTGCATCTTCAATCCGTTTCCTTTAATCTCAACACATCCAAGTATCCTCCCGTATCACTATTCATGATTTATCGTTTCCATATTTCATCCACTCATCTCATATTTCCTCTAAAACGGTAACAGCATACATAACATAAACAACTCTAATATTCTCTCTTAGGACGGGTATTCATTTCCCGTGTCAAGTTTGATCAAGAAGCTCAAAATTCTGTGAGAACCGAGTTGAAAAAGATGCTGGATATGGAAGGGGAAAGGGAAAGAGGGCAACTGCTGTACAAATCGGAGCGCAGGCTAGTTGTGGCCACTAAACACTCAGAACACCAATGACACCGACACCACAAAAGCCATTATTTGCAGCTCCACCACTTCAAACACCACCGCACCACCTGACAAGGTATGCCCGATCCACTAGAAACCACATCGCAACCACTTCCAACCACCACAAATAAATCATGAATTCACCCATCACCAGCAAAATCGACTTCCCTACAACAATCACCTCACACCCTCAACCTACATTAGCCATCACACCCACAAACGCTAAAACGCGAGCTACCCCCACTTCTCTCCAGCTCCAAATCCCAGTTGGGACAAAAAACCAGCTGAGGTATGAGAATATTTGAGCTCGAGATAGAAGGTCTGCTGCAAGAATCTTTACAGAGGGTTCTTTGATCGAGTTTTGAAGCTTAGAGGATTAGGAGGAGAGGCATAGCGTGACGATGATGAAGTGGTGACGATGGTTCAGGTGTTGGAGTTACTCAGGGTGCGCAGTTACAGGGTTGTGTGAGGCACGTCCACTGTGGTCGAATGGTCAATATTGAGGACAAAGAAAAGGCGACTGAAGAGGTAGAAAGATACCTAGTACCACTCTCTCCCACAAGGGAACCAAGAGAAGCCACCTGTCTCCCGCGCGCTCTGCTAAAGGGAAAAACGTATGCTTCTCCTTCTAGCGTTCGTCTTTTAGACAAAGCTGTTTGTCTGGTTTGGTTCAGTTAAGAAAGGTTAGGTGGATATTTGCGTTGTTGAAGTGGAAATAGAGTGTCAGAAATGTCGCACAGGCTGCTGATATATTCAGATGTTAGAAGGCTATGTTTGAGCTTGAAGCCGAGTACTATCGCTTTAATTCCTAATATGAGTTTAGTTATGTTGTTATATAAGGCAAGATGTGTGTGTCGTCTGTTTCGTTCATTGGGCCTAATTTTAGAATCGTTCCAAGATGGTTATGCTGGGTATCAGTGTGATGGTTAGCCTACGTGGGCTTTTTTGGTTTGTATGGGTTCACTGATCGAAATTCCATGAAGTTCTATCTTGCGGAACGAATTGTGTAGGATAGGGAGAGGTTAAACCCACTCGGGCAAAAGGTTTCATATAAAGTAAATCTGGCCTTCCAGTTGGATTAGACTCCACTTCGAACAACATGTGCACATATCGTTTATTTGACTATAAATACACCTGACAATATTCTCAATTTAGATATGACTACACGACACATCTTAGTTAAATATATACGAACAGTATTTCGCCTTTCCTGATGCGAGCAAGATGCCAAATTATGATATTTCTTTCAACTGATTGCACCATCATACTTGGCATATGGCTAAACGAATCAGACATTCGTTAAGCAAGCTTTAATAGTCGGGTCTTAGTATTTCGACGTTTTTGAAATGAGAAGGGTAGTTGGAATGCAACATAAGTTTTGTTAAAGTAGTGTTCATTTGTCTCAAGCCTACGTTAGATGATCCAGTAATGAATAGATCCAGTAGATGAGACGCGCTTGACGTCACCACAAGATTTGTTCATATTAAAGTTTAGAATTACGCACTAATGTGTAAACCTCTACTTGTACTAGTCCGATGTATTGCTTATTGTTTGTATTGGTGGAGACAAAGTCATAGTGGTCTCAACTAACATCATCTTGCAGTGATGAGTCTCTCAGTCACTATTCCTCCCTTACTCTTTGAGGCTACTTGATTCTGTGCTGGGCAAACTCTTACCTCTCTTAGAGAGTTGTGTGGTGACTTGACGCCTTTGCTCCTTTAGCCCTCGTGACAATTCATCATAAACCAATTCGAGACTCATCACATCATATAACTGCACATGCTTGTCGACATGTTACGTCTATCTACAAGACATAGGGAGTAAACTTCTTCAACACAAGTCTTCTTGCCTCGAACACTTTGTACTGCCTTGCTATGGTGGAGGAGATCTCAACGAAAAGTGCCTCATCACTCACGGATCAAGAGGTTGTCCACACACTGGATTTACCATTATTGCGTACAAAACATTGCAACCCAACAACACGTCAAAATGGTAATTTTGGTTTTCTCCCCTACAGGACTATAAGGTCATTTCTTTTTACGTAGATCAGGGAGTTAAACACTGAACCAATTCTTAGGTATATGAACAAACTGACCCCTCGACTACGGCTCACCACCTCACGCCTACCTTTCAACCACCAGACGTTCAGCATATCCACAGTGTTGTGCAGAGTTGACAATCAGACTCTCGTCAAAAAGCATTGGTATTTGACTTTGCACGCAGTCCTGTTCTAGAAAGCGTGCGACATTTTTCTCTCCTGGCTGAACGTTTATACTCACATATTCGCCTCTCTTGTCTGCATCTCTGTGACGAATGCTTTCACAAAAGACGTATGAGTTAACAACTAAACGATCTACTCTCAGCACAATCGTCATGGAGCTAACACATCAACTCCCGACCCATTAGTCCATCAACTTCAGTTCCCCATTAGCCTTCATCTTGATCGGCAGCAATCCTCAGTCACCTTCACCCTCGTAGTTTCCGCGAAGTTCAATCCCATCGATCAGGAATCCTTGCATTCTCCTGAGGTCATCTTGTTTCACTGAGATCTTTCTTCAGATCTTCAAGAGGTTTTCAAACTTCCATGTGCTCAAAGATTTTCATTAAACAGTTGTCCTACGTCAGTAATCGACTGAATAATCATGATAAAGTCATAGGAGTAAGAAACAGCATAACTTGAGTACTCATTGTCGTGGACTTTTACTATTCATCAAAGACATCTGCTGGCAAGACATAAATTCATTGGACATTAAATCAAGAGCAATGCTTGAAGCTCGGTCTATGTTAGTTAGGTTTCAGGGCACGCTGCTTGTTTGGCAGATACAAGTGGTAGACATACAGTGTTCGCTAGCAATTTGCATGATTTCATGAACAAGATCGAGCATGAATTAGCAAGCAACTTGATGTAGGTACAATACCTGATGGAATTCGTGGTTCCAAATCCATTGAGAGGTTTTTTTGTTTCCGTGACGTTATAATATGAGTAGGGAAGCAAAGTTAACACAGACACCATTACTATAGGCCAAGTGACTGTGTTGTGTCTAGCAACTCTCAATCGTCAGTTGTGGGGTTGGAGCCTGGTCAATACGCAGTTACACAACGAACATCAGCTGGATACTCATCGGGCTTGGATACGTGCTATAAACATAGACTTGCAAAAAGTTATACTGTCACACCATTCGGAGAATTCGTGTTTGAACACTTTCATTAGAACAAGTCATGGCTGGGATGTCAGATGTTACACCGGGAGTCTTGACTCAAGAAAACTATGAGGTTCGGTCTGGCTAGATTCAGTGTTGTCTATATACTTAGCTTCGCGTTAGAGCGGTGAATACGAATAGACTGCAGAATAGGAAGATTATGTGCGATGTTAAATACTCAAAGACAAACCTCTATACAATGAGCTGAGTGAGTGACGATTCAAACATGATTGGTGCTGTCATAGGGTTGTCTTGGCCAAAC
Source organism: Bassia scoparia (assembly GCA_008642245.1). Taxonomy (NCBI): domain Eukaryota; kingdom Viridiplantae; phylum Streptophyta; class Magnoliopsida; order Caryophyllales; family Amaranthaceae; genus Bassia; species Bassia scoparia. Next base: position 6,885 of record SNQN01006789.1, read on the forward strand.
TTACCTCGGACCTTATGTAGTCAGAACTTTGGCTAATTATCATCGCACTGTCACACGGGGACCTGGCGAAGAGAAATACGGAGTGCTGTGCTTGCCTTATAATGGTGGTCGAGTGGAAGAGAATAATTGGAAAGCTGGTTGCATCCTACCCTCGACAGTGAGTCTAGATTGAGCTAGTGGCAGCAAGTGTCTGGGATAGATGGTGGGTGCTTTGTCTTTCAGCCCGGTAGAAGGTTTCAACGAAACGCGCGCAACCGAACATCCCGCGCTGACAAAACAGTAGTGATTCTGTTGGTGTGATGGCGAGTAGGTGGTTCTATTCCTCAGGGTGCAAATACTGTGTACTCCTCAGTCGACGTAAGGACTTCATATTTGTTTGGTGGGACGATCATGGATAAACCGCAGGATACCGTTTCTGGCAATGATTAGATAGTAGCCATAGATTTCATAAATACCGTTGACCTATGGATTGAAAAGAACTGGAGTATTGCATTCAACATTCAGACCACTGATCAGACTAGATAGACGGGACTATTGAGGATTAATGCTTGGTTCATTGGACGCTTGCTATACGTGATTTGGACTGAGAGATGTGTCAATACTCGTCGATCAAAAGATGCTTCATTAGATATTGTATGAAATACGTGATGACTTCTACAGCGATATAGTATAGTTAAAGGTACTTCAGTTCCTAATCAAATCGCCAATAATAATCGCCTCACTATACGTCATCGATTAAGGCTTAAAATTTCAGTCCGTTCACCTTGTGAGTTTGTACACTCGCACCTAGCTCCTATATGCTTAATCTCGGGTATCGCCCAATCTATTCGCAAGTGCATATTTGGCACTTTTTGGGCTAAAACAGTATCGGATTATCAGCTCTAGTAGTGGTACAATTCTTTGGGATCTGGAATAGGTCGTGGACTTAACAGCGCCTTATGTCGAGCACTTTCCAATTTGAGCTCACTAATCTCAGCTTTTTTCTCTCTTCTCATACCACGAATCTGAATGTTGACCCTCCCGCGACTTCCCAAGCATCAACACACTATCATGTTCACTTGGTTAACTATCTCCTTGTTCATGACTCTCAATAGTTGCGACCGTGGCCAGATCGTAATTATTCTAATAGAAGAAAACGCTTCAGCACACTCGCTCCACGTCTCTATAGTCTACTCACATGCCATATCGCTCGTCCACTTCTCGCCACAACAAATAGCTCAAAAATGTATATCGATCTGGGAATCTGGTTACTTTAAAGGATTTTGCTCAAGATTTTATGTGAGAAAACAGGTGCCATGCTCACTCTACACACCCCTTTATACCAGACTTCGCCATTCCCCCTCTTTGACCTTTCATGTTAACAAGCTATGTGAGCCATTCCAGGGAGATAGTAGGTGTATCAAATTCTCTTACCATGGTTGCCTTAGTAAAGCGATTCACTTTTCGGTGCAAGAATGACTCCACAGAGACGTGTAAGTGTTTCCCAGACACACTCTGAACAAGGAACGATCAAAGATATAGATTAGCAACTGCTCTGCGATGATATGGGTCTTTGGTGTTCGACACTCAGAAACGTAACGGGATGCTTACCTTTCTCCACTAACCGATTGCTTGTGATACATAACTTCTTCAGATTTGCTATTGAAACAACGGAGGTCCATCACACAACGTGAACTTACTTCCGTTCATCATTTTCGATGCGAGGGGGCTAGAAGTGAAAGAAATCGTACTTTGCTATCTTACGTGAATGTTCTGTTACTCTGAGACCAATGGTGACTACTGTCCATCAAGAAACACCCTTCCTTCAGTTACCAATAACCCAACATATGGCTATTCTTTTACTCCTAGCTTGACTGCAAACATTCAAGGCTTACGGTTTAGGCGGAATCACTGCATGAAAGTACAATGCGTATTTATGTGCTTGTGGGTTTCTTAACTTAGCGAAAATCGCGTTTGGATCTCCTGTACTTTCACTCGTATATTGCTCTATCTCTGAGTTCACCGTGTGGTTCATACCATGGGGGCCGTCGCTCTCTTGTTCCTGTGGATACATATCTGTACAAGAATTGCTCCTGTATGTTGCGCCAGTGGGATACTCTTTTTCTGTCTCGGGCTGATCATCATTAGAGCTTGGTGTGGTGCAGCATGGTTTGGCACATCATTTTGGCCAAACAATGGCATCCTCAGACCTATTTCCCCAGCAGTTATCTTTAGATCTCATCTTTTTTCGCTTCGAAGCAATTGCAGAGTAAGTATCGCAGTCATATTACATCTTAGCACATAGTGGCAGAGATTCGTGCACTCGTCTGTTTGCAACACGTCCAATTCTCCTCTACCCATTTTCCTTCTGAACGTCTGTTATGAGTAAATTTCATAGTCTATTATGCTCTTCCTGCACCACAACTTTTACTTGGGTGCTCAAGTGGTGCTTCACGTTGAACTCTAGCAACAACCTTGGAACCAGATAGTCTCTAGATTTACTTTAAGAAAGTTTAACCGTAAGCTGATAAGAACTTTGTCGAAGTTAGGAGAAAAAATTTTTAAAGCTATACATCAGCGTAGAGGAAGCAGTCAGGTGGCGAACAACGTATGGGCAATAAAGTGGGAAGGGAAGGGCCCGTGTCAGTGGGAATCGGTTATGCGACGTGTCATTGAGGGAATAGTTCACTTGCTTACAGATCTCAGCCTTGTTGCTCTGGGAAATGGGTTTAGTACGCCCAATATTACTTTCTAAGCTGAGACGTTCGTTGGATAGTTCAGGATGTTACATTGACACAAGAGGGTCGCACCCTTGTGGAGGCATGAAGCTATCATAAAGTTTTGAAGTAGAGAGAGGCCCTTCTGATTCCTTCCCGCGGTTCTTAAATTCATAAAAAGACGACGTTGGGCGACTGGAATTCACGGGGGCTGCCTTCGCTAAATTTTAAGAGAACTTTTCAACATACTAGTCAAGCTCATGAATCCGGACATTGTCGTTCTTGTTCTTTCTGAAACAGAGTGGTAAACTGTTGCCTAGAGGATATCATCAGGAAGTAACTCAAAAACGTGTTGATAGCCATGCGATGGTGGAGCCTATTGGATTTGCTGGTGCCTGCTGATTTCTCTGGATTCCTTCAATTCAATTTTAGCTGTGATAAAGAAGGGAAGAGAGATTATCCATGTGGGTGGCTCAGGTTGTAAACACTACAGGATTCCTTTAAGTTTTACTGCTGGGTCGCTATGGCTATGCTAAGTTTAAAAAATTTCCGTAACATTCATTGGCGAATGAACTTCGTGATTCAGTAGCTTCTTGCAGTTGATATTGCTGTGGATTAGTAATATGGGTGATTTAATAGAAACTGAAATCTGAGATTTGGATTAAATTGGGGGCCGAGTGCCTAAATTTTGGCGTCGTAATGCACTTGTATATGATGCCATGAATGAATTTTCTCCATGCTTGATGTTGGGTTATTCTGGTCCAGAAATTTACATTGGTCCAAATAACTCGTAGTAGCGGGTCCAATATTTGAAGACTAGATAGTGGCTTGGTGCAAACATGCTGTTGTTGGCTTTATCCAACCACACCCTCAACTCCTTCCCCGGTCTCCGGTCGATCATTGTCCCGATTTTACTCAATGTTGTCTTGCCTTGTGCCACGGTGTCCTAGGGCTTTTAAGTTAGAGCCTATGTGGAGATTTGATGACAGTTTAAGGGTTTGGTTCATGACTTGTGGTCTCAACTCCCTGGGGATTTTTATCAAAAAACAGGACTGTCTCTCCACTTCTTCCTGCGGCTAAATGTTTTGGAGATGTACAAAGGAGAAAGGAAGGTTGTTGGCTCGTTTGGATGGTATTCAAATGCCCTTTGTAATGACCCTTTTTCCTCCTTTTTACATTCTCATGGAGTAAACTTGTCTTCCCTTCTTTATCACAGTAAAATTGATATTGAAGGAACTCCAGAGAATCAGCAGGCCCCCAGCAAATCCAATAGGCTCCACCATCGCATGGCTATCAAACAGGAGACTCCTGATGATATCCTCGGCAACAATTTTACCCACTCTGGTTTCAGAAAGAACGACAATGTCCGGATTATGAGCTTTGACTAGATGTGAAAAGTTGCTCTTAAAATTAGGCCGAGCAAGCCCCCTGACATTCCAGGCCAAGGTCGTCATGAACTTAGGGAGTGGAAAGGAATTCAAAAGGGCCTCTCGCACCTCCCAGTCGTTTGTTTCCCTTATATTGACCCTTTCCCAGAGCAAGTGACTGAACAATTCGTCGTCCATAGATTCCCACTGGACACGGGCCCTTCTTCCCACTTTTCTGCCCTCGTTTTCCCATACTCCGACCAGCCCCACCTGATTGTGTGATTTTCTGGTTCTTATCAACTTCACGTCGTTTGAGTGGCTTGCTAGAGTCAACGTGAAGAACTTGAAGGTCAACATACAAATCTCGCGCAATGGAGGGAGAATTGGGGTGGGGTCCAACAGCATCATCAACTCCGTGGGGAGAGTCTGGTCGGGGGGTAGAGTCTGAGGATCCTTGTTGAGGAACCATTGCACCAGCACAAGGAGGATCGAAGAAAGATCCCAGAGATCTGACAGATCTGGGAGATGCGCCGGAACCAAAGTGAGAGGGCAGTGTTGATTGGCCTTCATGTACAGATTCAGCAGATGAGTTGGAACTGAGGAAGGGTCTCTGAGAATCCGTCGGAGAACCAAGGGCGAAATAAGAGAAGGTGGACCCTTGTTCACACTGAAGAATTTCAAGGCATTGAGATCCTATTCTGCCAAAGCCCAAATCGGAGGCTTCAAACAAAGATTCATGTCTTCCTCCGTGGTTGTGACTAAGTGAATCGGCTCCAGCGGAGCTGCTGGAGGTGATGGAAAGGCAAGACGGTAAATGGGGCGAGGAGGAGGCAATTTCCCGTAATAGCCCAGGTCCCAATGAATCAGAAAATTTGGGAAAGAAATGGAGGAGAGGTGTGTAGTTTGGGGAGGGCTGGAGGGGGGGGGGGAAAGGTCCATGGAGACAGAGAAAGGATGAAAGAGAAAGGTGTTGAGAGGGAAGGAAGGTCGAAGTGGGGGTTAGAGGAGAGAGAAAAGTCTGATAAGAAAGGGAAGACTCACTGGGATGATGAGAAAAGAAAGAAAAGGGGGTAAAAGGAGTAGGTGAAGTAAAATTCACAACGGAAAAATTCGTATTTGAAGTAATAAGAGGCTGGAAAGTAACCTTAGCACTAGAGTCACATGCCACAAAGCTGTCATCACGCGACCCAGTCAAACTTGACACCAATTGTGACCCTTTCAAATTGTTCAAATCGGTCAAACTTTCTTCATCAGTAGAAAAGGACATATCATGAGCAACCTCAGCTGACCGTTGTGCACCACCACTCCCATCCCCGACAGTGGTGGTCACCTTCTTGCGCGGTTGTTTCCGCCCAACCACCTGCCAGCCATTCGAATCACGTGAGGGCACCTCTTTACCCATCACCGTTGCAGCGACCTCCCTATTTTTCTTCGCCGGTGCACAGTCATGGGTGTCACTACCCCACTGCCCACAAAAATCACATTTTTTCCACTCACTCAGCCAGGTAAGAGGTTGTCTTAGATTACTCAACCATATCGCATCTTGTTTCACTGCTTCCAAGTGTTTTAGGACACAAATCTTAGCAAATCGAGCTCTGTTTTGAGAAGCACCCCTGAAATCCGCTTTCAAAAAGGTCCCGATTGAATTCCCAATCATTCTCAAGATATCTAGGCGATGGTATTCGAGTGGTAATTCGGGCAACTCAACCCACATGGGGAATTCAAGAACCTCAGTTGTAGATGGTCTGAAATTTGCTTCCCATTTTCGTACGAAAACAAAATACCCATTAAGGAACCACGGACCATGGAGTAATGCTCGATCAGAATCTACGGCCCAATCCAATAAAGGAGCAATCTTTTTTGAAATTCCAAAGTCTTGACAGATTTTTGGAAAGAAAATCCACAACAAAGGACTTACCCACAACTTTCACAATGAGCGCTGAATGCCATGGATTCTGAATTTCTCAAAGAAGTTCAGGGGAGAGTGGGATGAAAGATTCCGAGGAAGGATTGAAGGAAGGAGGAGGTGGAGGGCTCGAGGATGGGCTCGAAGAAGAAGGCAGGTTAAGGGTGAAAGAGAAGAAGAGGAAGAGGGATGGGGTGTGGAGGTGGAGATCTGGGAAGTTAGTATGTCTTTGAAAGAGAAGGAGAGAAGGGGGGTGGCTGTAAGAGCAGGAGAAAAAGCCGCCGACGAAGCCGCAGTCGTACCCGTGGAGCCATACGCTGGTGGAGCCTCCGGAGGTTGAAGGAGGGAGGGGGGAGAGTCAGGGGGTTTCCTAGAGAGCATCCTAAGGTTTTTTTGTTTGTGTTAAGTACTCTGTATTTGAAATCAAATACTTTCTCCATAAACAGAGGAAGTATATTGAGATTCTTGTTTCATCATTCTTAAAAATATACAGAGTAGTACAAATTAGTAAATCACACATTTAAAAAATTTAAGCTGTCATAAATGAAGAACGATATTATCTAAACAGTGAAATAAAATTAGGCTATCAAAAGAACCAATAAAGAAGGAGAATAAAGATTGGAGTGAATATAATCTATACCAGTTAAACTTCAAGTTAAGTGTACAATTAGGTACTCAACTTTGAACTTCGTTGCAAASTGAATACTACAGTTTCAATAGTTGTAAATTAGGTACTCTTAGCTAAWAGAGTTAATCCCTTACCTTTGTGYCGTTAAAGTAGAGGAGTGATAGGTCCAACACAGCGTTGGGGCTTTKTTGCCCAACTAAGGGTATTTTTGTCATTTCAGGTCAATTAATGAGGGGTATATTTGGGATTTTAGTATTTCAGAGAATGGTATCCACACATTAGATAATGGTATCCACGCATTAGACAATGGTATCTACGCATTTTTTTATTTTATTTTTATTTTTTTATTGTAGGTCCTACTAATAAAAAATAATACTACTACTGTGAACTTCATCGATACCATTTTATTACGCATGGATACCATTAAGAAATATGTAGATACCATTCTTCAGAAAACAGATACCATTTGAGGCTGTTTTTGGATTTTTTATTTTTCGCGAGCGACTGCTTTATCCAACGTCAGCATTGGACCGAGACTTCCTCCGTTAAAGTATTAACTTTGTTGTTTATTTATGGAAAATTTGTCAACAACTACCCACTTTTTTTTTTTAAACAACTACCCACTTAATCAAAAATTTGTATACCACGATCTCTAGCTGTTTTTTCGAGCAACAAAACACCAAAATTCCTCTGGGCCCATAGCTTAGTTGTTTTTTGGCAAAATTCCCACCTGAAAATTGGAAATTACCTAAATGCCTCCCTTTTTAATTTCTTTTCTTTTTTCATTTTTTTCTTTTTTCATTTTTTTTTCTTCTTCTTTCTTCTGACTTCTTTCACTCTCTCTCCTCTTGAAACTAAACAAGGCCATTGAAAAACCAAGTAATAATAGTAGTAAGTTAGTAACAGACTAAGTGACAATAAACTCCATAATGAGAAACAATTTCAATAATTACTTAGAACAAAATGCCATGACAACGATTTCATCCAAAATGCCACACGATGTTATCAAAATGAACAACTATGCTAAATGGCGACTCGGCGATTCGGCGACTCGACACGATGTGGCAGCAGTTTGGTGAGGAGACCGCGATGGCACAAGAGGAGCAGTGAAGTTAGTGGAGAGTTTATTGTGAATTGATAGATTAGAATGAGGTAAAATGACTGGAATTTTAGGGTTAGTAAACTTAGTTTAGATGAAATTAGGGGAAATGAGATGAGAGAGAATGACCGAATGTGGTTGGTAGGGTTAGTAATCACTCAAATATCTTCACTCTCAAATCTCACAACACTCACGAAATTCACTCTCAAACTCACTAATCACTCAAATATCTTCCTCTTTTTGTCACAAAAATCAGATTTTTCGAATTTAAACCCATTTTTCTGGGTTTATTTTCGGATTTTTGGGTTTTAGGATGTTTTTGGAGTTCAATTTTTTGGGTTTTTGGGTGTTTTGCTCGAAAATTGCTTGTGTGCTGCTGTTTGAGTAGAATTCGTGTGAGTTTGTGTTCTAATTGCAGAAAGATTGGATTTTTTCTGGTTATGAGTTGATTTTCTTGATTTTGTTTTGGGGTTTTGTGTTTCGATCTTTTTAGCTTCTGGTCTAATGGGCTCCCTTCTGGTCTTTGCAAATGGAGTGAAAGATGATTCAGAAGTGAAAGAAAAGAAAGAAGAAGAAAATTAAAAAAAAAGGAAAAGGTTGAGGGGAATTGAATGACGGTGAGTTGGTAGGTAGGGGAAATAAATGAAGGGTGTTTTTCATTCTGCATTCCATGAGGGGTAATAATCGGAAAACAGGAGTAGGTGGTGCCCACAAGGGAGTTTAGTGGTTTTCTTCACCTGAAATCTGCCATGGGTATTGGTATACAAACTTTTGATTAAAAGTGGGTAGTTGTTTTTTTTTAAAAAAAAAATGGGTAGTTGTAAAACTTTTGATCAATAGCTTCTCAAATCCTTTGTAATAATAGTTGGATCTCAATTCTTGTGAAATTTGTGCTTTATTAATTAAGAGAGATGAAGGTAATTTCTCGCTTGATATAATATCTATTTTGTATTAARATCTATGCTATGCAATTCATGAATTGTCTTTAGTTTTGATGACAGCCATGGATTGATGCTTTGTTAAATTCTTACTTACTTCATTCATTCATTCATTCAAGATGTTCTCTGTGTCCCCCAAAAACAACAGTGCACTCTTACAGCTTAAATATTAGGCATAACTAAATCCTTAAGGCAACAAGATCAAGCCAAGTGTCATGATCATAAAGCACACACTACAAGACAAAGGACAGCTAGCTAATAAAACCAGAAAATTGTATTTTCTGATAACTAATCTAATATTAGCCTTGCATTCTCCAACACTCCCCCTCAAGCTGAGTGTGAAGAAGAATTCTGAACACCAAGCTTGGATAACAAATATTGGTGTTGATCAACAGAAAGCACCTTTGTAAAGACATCTGCAAGCTGCTCACTTGAAGAAACAAAGGTAGGAGAGACAATGCCCTGATCAGTTTTCTCCCTAATGAAATGACAATCAATGTCAATGTGCTTAGTCCGTTCATGGTGCACTGGATTAGCTGCAATTGCCAGGGCAGCCTGATTATTACATTTAACAACTGTAGATCTTAGGTGTTTGAGTCCCAAATCCTTCAACAACTGTTGCAGCCACATCACTTCACACACTGTCAAGGCAAGAGATCTATATTCTTCTTTTGCTGTGCTTCTAGCAACTACTGTTTGTTTCTTTGATTTCCATGAAATGGGAGAATGACCAAGCTGAATACAAAAACCTGATGTAGACCTCCTGGATATGGGGCATCCAGCCCAATCACTGTCACAATGTGCAGTAAGCACTGCACTACTTGCACTTGCTAGAAGAATGCCTTGAGATTTTGAACCAGAAAGATACCTTAAAACTCTTTTGGCTGCTTGAAAGTGAGAAGTTGTAGGTTTATGCATGAATTGACTAAGGATGTGAACTGTGTAAGCAATATCAGGTCTTGTAATGGTGAGATAAATAAGCTTTCCAACTAGTCTTTGGTACTCATTGGCACAACGAAGAGGATCACCTGATTCAGGGGTCAGCTTAGTGTGAGCATCCATTGGAAGTTTCAAAGATCTGCAATTTTTCATGCCATATGCTTGCAACATGTCAGTGACATATTTCCTTTGTGACAGGAAAATGCCTTCAGAGGTCCTATCCACTTCAATACCAAGGAAGTATCTCAAAGTCCCCATGTCCTTCATGTGAAACTGACTTGACAGGAACCTTTTGACTTTGTTGATATAGTGTTTCATGTTGTTTCCAGCAATTATCAAGTCATCTACATAGACTAGGATCACCACAAAGTTATCTTTGTCCTGCTTCATGAACATAGTGTAATCACACCTTGATTGCACAAAACTGTATTGTGCTAAAGCATTTTTCAATTTTTCAAACCACTGTCTTGGTGCTTGCTTGAGCCCATACAATGATTTATTTAGCTTGCATACCATGTATGTCCTTGCATTCAGTGTATCAGTTTGCTCCCCTTGTCTTTGAACTTCAATTTTGTCTCCTTTCCATCTGTATCCTTGAGGCATCTTCATGTACACATGCTCCTGCAGTTCACCATGCAAAAAGGCATTTTTAACATCCATTTGATGAACATACCACCCTTGCAGGGCAGCAACAGCTAACATAGATCTCACAGTAGTCATTTTTGCCACTGGAGCAAAAGTTTCATCATAATCTTCTCCTGGTTTTTGTCTATTTCCAAGGACAACAAGCCTAGACTTATGCCTTTCAATTGTACCATTAGGATTGTATTTTAGCCTGTAGATCCATTTACACCCTATTGCATGTTTCCCTTTAGGCAATCTTATAATTTCCCATGTGTTATTTGCTTCTAATGCACTCAACTCCTCATACATAGCTGACACCCACTTAGGACACATAACAGCTTCTCTAAATGTTTGTGGTTCTGATTGATGCCCAATTGTAGCAGCAAAACAGAAAAATTCCTTTGAGGCATGCACCTCTCCTACTTCATTAATTTTAACAGAGCTTGCCCCAGCTGTTGTTGCATTTCYAGTATAGTATTCACTTAGCCATGTGGGTTTTTTATGCTCTCTCCCTGATCTTCTCAACTCCTATTGTTGATTAACAGCTTGTGACTGCTCTATCACAACATTATTGTCTTCTACACTAGCATTCTCTGATTCAGTGTCATCATTCTCATCATGCTCATCATTTTCTAATTCTTCTTCACTCCACTTTGAATTTTTTATATTTTGAATTTCTATTTTATCATGCACATCTTCTTCTAGTTCTTGTTTCCCTGTGGAGAATGAAATATTTTATATGGAAATATGTTCTCATAGAACTGAACATCTCTACTCACAAAAACTTTGTTGGTTTTCAAGTTTAACACCTTATAGCCTTTTTGTGTTTGAGGATATCCTAGAAATACACAGGGAATTCCTTTAGCAGAAAATTTATCACTTTTCC
>SNQN01006789.1:21167-36594 GCA_008642245.1 Bassia scoparia
CCCTTGGAAAAGACTTTCTTATCCTTACTTAACAAAAACATAACATTACTTACATAAAAAAATTTCAATGACTTCTTAATTTATAATTAGGTGCAGTGTAATAAGAAAATCTTTACTCAATTATTGTGTTAAAAGAGAAATTTATGCCTAAAAATAAATTGATATAAACATATTAATTGAGGCATTTTTTCATCAATTTATTATCAACTCAAATATATATAGTTTCTTTCTAGCTAAACATTCGATTGAAATAACAATTATATTATCATTTTTTTGAGGTACATTTCATAATTTTCATTTATGTAAGTCGAGGTAATGCATTTTATCAACCAATTAAGGCTCATAATTAATTTACAAAAATATACCAATGACATGTTGACACTTTACCGCACGCATCGTGTACATAAAGTTCTAGTATGGGTAAAGGAAAGCGTAATGATATACGTTTGGTATCTTGTTGTGATGGAAACAATTTGATGAGTTCATGATTGAGGAGGGAAACACGTTCTTGTTTTTTTAAAGGCAAATAAAGGTATTTGGTTGCAAGTACAACCAGTTACACCAATAAGTAGATTAATTATACACCACGGTGCATAATCCATTTTGTGCACCAAGTTATAATTGACTTATAAGTAATTTAATCCTTTAATAATTGCATTTAGAACACTTCTCTATTGAATGAATATCACAATTAATTTGTTTTATTTTGTGGGACATTTTCAACATTAACTAGCATATAGGCTCGGGCATGCCCCGGCTTCTACTACGTCATTGTATAGTGTAGTTTTTTTTGTTGTCTATATGTGACCACCTGAGAGAGTGTATGTAGAGCACATGAGACTTAATAATATTTTTCTAAATTTGTCAAATAGCATAATATAGTAGTGGTTCATATATATTAGTTGCATATATATAGTATAAGATTACTAATTGTGCTCGTAAAAAAAAAGATACTTTTTATGAAGGAAAAAGATTGGAAATAAAGTGGAGTAGTAAAACTGATAGAAGATTACTATATCTATAGTAATATAAACTGTATAAGGAATAATAATAATATTATTAAAGTATCACAAGTAAAAAGTGGTTAAAATGGTTTATTGTAATTACTACTAAACAAGTAAATGCGGAATCAAATTTGCTAGAAATATTTTTTAAAACGCTATACAATTATCAAACTTGTTGTCTATCTTAATACGTGACGGAATTCTAGTGGTGAAGGACATGTGGCTAATCTAATTATAAGAAACAAGAGCCATGTGGTGCTATACATTGTGACAAAAATGCCACGTGGCACTCATACATTGTGAGGCACTCTTTAATATATTTTAATATTTGTATAGATAGATTATATTTTTTATAGCAACTTTTCAAATTGTAATTTTTGTTAGCAATTTCATTTTCTTTCAAATTACACATTTATGTTACTTTTTTTTAATTTTTTTCTTAACTCAAGCTAGTAAACTAAGATTGAAATTGAGAGAGAAAAGAGTGTTGATAATGGAATCAAGCGAATTTCGTAAGGATTACACAAATAAATTTCATGTTGTTTGTAAGAAGTAATTGTAAATTGTACGTTTCTAGTACTATGCATTGATTGTGGTTCTATGATTGAGGTTTTTGTTCTATGATTTTGTTTTGTGTCCAACGGAAGGATACTTGTTATAAAAAGTGAATTAACCTAACGAAGTAATTTTTTGACATGAGAATTAAGTAAATTTAATCTTAATTAAACAGCAAGCACCATCACCCTCATTTCTTCCATAAATGATTAAAATTTCAACAATTTATTAATTTAGTTAAATTCACATATGTCTTCTCTATCATGGCAATTGCAAGCCCCTTATTTTATGTTAGTGTTTATTTATTTATTATTAATTGATGAGTCTCGATGCATTTATTTTTACGTCATTCAAAGAAAAAAACATGAAGACTTTGACGAGTTGATGTGCAAGGAAATAGAGACTTATTGGAGTGTCATGGCTGTTGAAGAAGACCTTGACGAGTTGATGTGCAAGGAAATTAAACAAACAAAGACTTGTTAGGAGTGTATGCAAGTGGTGCTCTTTGCCGTACGTGCTAGCTGTGGGAGAGAAGACCTTGAGATGATTGGGTTCTACATTGTGGACTAGTCACAATTAATAATAGGAAATCAATCATGTTTTTAGGCAATTTTGAGGAGTTTTCCTTTCCCTCATTTAAATTAACCGAGTACTTCTAATTTTGTTTTATTAATTGTTTTAAAAAATTATTTTATAAATTAACAAAATATATTTCGAAAATTCTAATTTTTGAAATTATAAAAAATTACGATAATTGAAATATTAAAATATTAGAAATCAATAAAAATAAAACCTTTCTTTCATTATTTAGGTTTTTGCCAAAAAGCAAAGTCAACTATTGACTTTAAATTCGTTGGACACTTGTGTTGTTAATTGGTTCCCTATTATTACTTGTGATATTTCATTCTCAGTGGATCATTTAAAATTTTAAGACTTTGTGGAGTGTTATGCATGTGCGTGCTCTTTGACGTGGGCCGTCGACGGACCATCACAAAACTTTGAGAACGTTCAAGTGCTTTGCTTCGCTGCAACTCTGGATGCTTGTTTTTCTGGTCCCAAACTCCCAACCCAATAATTTTCAATTTTTGCTGTCTAAAAACAAACATAATAAGATTCAAGTGGAAAGGATGAAGTAATTTATTTAATGCTTCATCCGTTCCACAAAGTTCTACCACTTTCCTCATATGTCGTTTTATAAATTCCTACTACTTACTTTTTTTCATTTTAGGAAAATTCTATATTTTTTAATTGTGATGGTCCCAATGTAGACCCATGATACCACTTGCATACACTCATTTGTATTAACAATGTATTTTATTTGTTTCTTTCTCTATATTAAATCTACTATTTAACCCACATCTCATATTGTAATTTTCATATTTTAACCAAATAGTAATTATAGTAATTTGTGGAAACGGGGGATCTTTCTTTTTTCAAAGTATACCAATTGAATTTCACTTGTTCATTCTAATTACTTAAAATTATATTATTGTTTATAAAAAGAATAAGCAATTTATAGGAGAAAATATAACAAATTTTGTGGTAGACTAAGGGTATCTTTAATGGTAAGCTATATGTATTGTAGCTTTTTTATTTATAATTTTTTTGAGCTACAACTTTGTAGCTTTGAAGGACCCTTTTATTATTTTATTATTAAATTTAATATAATTAAAATGTTTTATAGAAGAAAAATTTTCAAGCAGCCCTGCTTGTTTGAGCAGGTTCTGCTTGCAAGCATATGCTCAATTTCTTCACAGCGGTTAAGCTACAACTTGATAATTATATAATTTGGCAAGCATGCCTTAAAAAACCATTGGAGATGCTCTAATATTGAAATCCATTTTAAAGACATCCCATCTTTCCTAGTTAAATGTGGCTTTTTTTATGTATTAAAATAACAAATCTATCTATTAACTAATACAAAGCAATCCACTCCCCATTTTTCATTCAACATCACTTTATTAATTAATATAAAAAATATAAAAAAAAACATTTAATGAATGTTAATAATGTGTTTTTGAGTAAATTTTAGTAAAATTGTCCACAACTAGCTGTTTTTTGTGTTTTTGAAACAACTACCCGAATTTTTTTTTTAAAACAATATTCATTTTTATGATTTCTTTGCGAACCAATACTTAGTTTAACTCTAGCCCAAAAAAGTATATTCGGCGTAAAAAAAGTATATTCCGGCTAAATTTCAATTTTCATGATTCTCATTATTTATGCTTCCCTTCTCTCTCACGTCGTTACTAAATTCCACTCAAACTCACTCATAATCAGTTAATCTCTCACAATTCCTTCCTTATTCTTAAATCTCCAACTCAAATTCATCCCAAAAACATTATTCACTTTTAATTTTGATATGTTTTTTTTGATTTTTCTCGGCAAATAGCAAGTTGTATCTGCGATTATGGGGGCTATTTTTTGCTTGAATGGGTGCTTTTAAGTTCGAAATTTGCTCGATTTGGTGATTTTGAGGCGATAATCTGATCGAGTTTGTTGTGTAATTTGGAGCGAATGTTACAGGACTGCCCATTGCAAGGTTGGGTTGAGTTCACATCGATCATATAGGGGGTTGATGTGGGATTATATAAGGATTATGAGCTCCTTTCCTTGAGCTAGCTTTTGGGAAGGCTCTCTTATGGTCCTGTATCAATGGTATCAAGAGCCGACCTTGGAGTGGTGGCCTACGGAGTTGGTGGCCAATGGAGTTGGTAGCCTGGAAAAGCCAGCCGCGACCAAACATGGCGTGACCAAACGTGGCTGTGACCACGGGACATCGATCCTTTCTAGAGCCAGCCTCGGAGTGGTGGCCCACGGAGTTGGTGGCCTGGAAGAAGCCAGTCGTGACCAAACGTGGCCGTGACAGACGAGGACGTTGGTCTCTAAGGAGGGACGATTGTTACAGGACTGCCAATTGCAAGGTATGGGACTTGAGTCCCACATCGATCATATGGGGGGTTGATGTGGAATTTATATAGGATTATGAGCTCTCCTTCCTTTGAGCTAGCTTTTGGGAAGRCTCTCTTATGGTCCTGTATCAGCAAAATTTCTGCAGTTTGGTGTATAAAAAAATTGCAACTTGAGGTCGAATATTGTTTAAATTAATGCGATTGGCATGTACAATCTTCTTCCATTTGTTGTTCATCGAATTACTGTGCCATTATCTAGTTTTTCCATAGCATAAAATGAAGGTTAAAGAATTATAGTTTTCATATCAGATACTTTTCGCTAATTTTGGATGCTTCTCGTACATTTCTTTGGTTTACTTTTAGTCATTTACCTTGGCATGTTATGTCACTTTCTTAGAAGATGGCTGTTTAATTAAGTCCCACTTGTATAGTTGTATCCAATCAATGGTTCACATGAGAAACCTTATCAATCCAATAACAGTCAAATAATGGATAAATAGAAGCACGCTCGATCGTATCATTATCGATTCATTTTGCAAGTTGTCTACTTTAATTTCAGCACTTGCTGGATCACAAAATTTTGAGCATTCAATTTACATACAAAGCAGGAAAATGGCAGAATCAGTACTWTTGCCGCTGTTGGTGGAGGTTGCGAATCCCATGGTGAAGGTAGTGGTGAGTCGGGTGATGGAGGAGTTCCGCTACGCTGCACGCTTTGAAAGAGAGCTCAAGGATCTCCAAGATAAGATCCAAATTATCGCAGGAATTGTGGACGGCATGACTGCTGTACCAAACACACCAGTAGAACTGTGGTTGAAGAATACCGTACGCATTGTCCGCAATGCCGAAGATATGATGGATGTGTTGGCCTATCAAAAGCAACGCCGCGCTGTGATGAAAAGGAGGCCTGACTTGTTCAAACCGGTCTACCATCATACTATGATGGGCAGATGGATCCGGAAGATCAATAGCAACATCGATGCAATTGTGAAGCAGGCYCAGCTCATTAAAGATCTCAAGGCTTTGGTAGACTCAGCTTCCTCTTTATCATCCCGTGCAAGAATCACTGTCAATGATCAACAAGTGCTACARCAAGTTCGACGAAATGTGGACACGTCCCTCTTCGTTGGAAGGGATTCTGATGTTGCTACAGTCGTGGACAAGTTGCTGAGGTGCAACATACACCCAAAATGCCTCTCAGTAGTTGCCATTGTCGGAATTGGAGGTACAATTTTTCCCATWTATTAAGATATTGACTACGTAACATAAAACTGATAACAAATGCAAAATAAAGATAATTGGTGTTTTAGTGAAATTTAGGAGAGAGAAAAATAAGTGATCCTCAAAAAACTCACCAAAATAGGAATTAAATACATTTTTTTTTAGTTTTATATTACACCCAATCACCCAAAAATGAAATTTGTTACGATTTTTATATTACAGTGTGAGTATTACAGAATTGCTTTGGTTATTTCCCCATTATGATTAAAAGCGGACACAAGTGCTACTTTTTAAAAAAATATATATATACCTCTCTTAGAGCATACACAATGTATCTTTTTYGTGTCACAAAAGCATGCAAGACCCTGCTTTTTGGGTAAGTTCATTGATGTGAATAGGTAGTAACCTAAATAAGAGTAAGTAGATTAAATAGTAAGGTTCTCAAATTAGAAATTGGGTCATGTTTGTTTGTAGAAGTTGTCAACAATTCATTGAAGAGCGTGTTCGGCGCAGCTTATTTAGGTAGCTTTTAGCATTTTAAGTAAATTAAAAAGCTACTTGCTCAATTTTATTAGCGTTCGGCGTAGTAGCGTTTTAAGTAGATTATAGCGTTTTACGCTACTTTTTTAAAACGCTAGCATGACTAACATTTGAGAGGTAGATTGTAGCTTTCTATTTTTTTTTATTTTATTTTCTTTCTGTTATTTACTTAATTACTCATTACGTAGAAATTGTTTTTTGCTTTGAATTTTGCATGAAAATAGGATTTTTTTTTAAAGTTAAAATTTCGTTTCAATTTTTGCATGAAATGTGGAATGTAACTTTAGAATCTAACGTACCTTTGAAATTTATTTAAAACACCCATAATAATATATATACATAAAATATGCATGATAATTCCATAAAATTATATATAAAAACACAATATTGTGAGCGTGCATATCTAGTAGCAGCATACGAGAATCTAGAATCTGCATATCTCATAACTTTATTTAAAATATTAGTAACGCAAATTGCATGGTATATTTAATGTGTGTATGCGTATGGGTGGGATATTACAAGATTCCATACGAGTATGTTTGATATCTAAAAAATACAAATAAATTAAAATATCAAATTTTTTATTAAAAAATCCAACCAGCTATCATTACAAAACACTCAAATAAAAATCTAGATTATTCAGTTAAAAGCTACTTTCACCGCTACCTAGTAGCTTTTCAGTTACCAGCTACTTCTACCGCTGAAGCTACTTCCACGCTATTATTGTCGAACACGCCCGAAGTAATATTAAAAAATATTTGGATCGTGGAAAAGTTGTAGATAGAGGTTTTGGAGAAATAAGCTCAGCATTGTGGGGTGGTTATTAAATTAAGAGAGGGTAAAGGAAAAAGTCAGTGGGAAATAATTAATGTGGAAATGTGTAAGAAACGGAGATATATTATGAGTAAATTCACCAATGTGAATGGTCTTATATACTTTACTAGTATATGCCCGTGCGATGCACGGCTTATAAAAGTACTTTTTACTACTCGTACTTTGAGGATTACTAAGTAAAATAATCTAATAATAAGAATGGGTAAAAAATTATAGATATACTAGCTTAGCGCCGTGCGATGCACGGTAGTTACTAATTTATTCATCAAAACTATAAAAAAAAAGTAAAATAATTTTGTAATTTAATATTTGTCAAGATTGAATCTAAAACAATTGTGTTTTATAATATTATGTTATACAATATTATGGAATTTGTTATACACGGGTCTCAATATTATGTTATGCACAGACCTATTAGTCCATGACCCGTGCATTAATCAGGACCTGTGCATGATAATTTAGTCAGGACCCATGCACGAGTCCCAATTCCTGAATCAATTTACAATTGTGTTTTATAAAATTTATTATGATATATTGTATTGTAATATTGATTGATATTACAATTTTATAATAATTATAAATTATTTATTGATAAGAAGAATCTTCTAGAATTAAGTAAAGATATTATTTACTATTTTTTAGCTAATAGATTTAATTAATATTCCCTCCATTTTTTTAGTTGTTCCAGTTACATTTTGGGATATTTTCAATTAGTTATTCCAACAAATCTAAAATAACCTTTTTGTTTTTACTTATTTATTTACTCTGAATTAATGAATTACTCATTTTTAAATTTAATTTTAATTACATTACCCAATCTATTTATCCAAAATTACCTTTTCCAAAAATTTCACTCACATATATTTACTCTTTACCGAAATTACTCAATTATTTTATCAAAATTACTCAACTATTTTATCCAACTCAATCAACTCTTAAACACCATGTAAATGGGTATGGTACATCAATTAAAAAACGGAGGGTATGTTATATAAATAACTTTTTTAAAAAAAAAAAAAGTTCAATTAAATATGTGTAGGGTACTTTTGTACTCTCGTCATTTGACTAAATTCATGTCACAAAGTAATTCGGTACTATCATTAGTAGTGAAAATCTTTTAAACTTCCATCAGTACATAAGAGAGAGTATAATCTTGTGTTTTAGAATTTAGATCCAATGTTAATGTATAAAATTGAATTACGATTGTCATCTGTGTTTTTTATAAAATTTATTACGATAATATTGTATTGTATAGTACGGAGTAATATATTATTATGATATTATAAAGATATGTCTTTGTCTAAATTTTTCTTAAATGAATAGCTTCGTTTAATGTGTTATTACGGAGTATATTGATTGATATTACAATTTTATAATTAATTATAAATCATATATTGATAAGAAGAATCTTCTAGAATTAAATAAAGATAGGTATTATTATTATTTTTAGCTAATATATTTAACTAATATGTTATATAAATAATTTAAAAAATAAAAAAGGAATAAGTTTTGAGGGAAATTGTTTAATGAGAGAAAGCCATGTGGCGTTTTGATTTTTGCTTATGTATATAGTTAAATTCATGACATAAAGGAATTCGGTACTATTCAGAAGAAAGAGTATAATCATGTGTTTTAGAATTTAGATCCAATTTTATTGTATAAAATTGATTTACGATTGTCATATGTGTTTTATAAAATTTATTACGATAATATTTATTGTATCGTACGGGTAATAATATTACTCCGTATGATATTATAAAGATATGTCTTTGTCAAAATTTTTTTGCTTAAAAATTATAGATTTCATTTAATGCGTTACTCCGTATATTTTATTGATTGATATTACAATTTTATAATAATTATAAATCGTATATTGATAAGAAAATCTTCTAGAATTAGTAAAGATATTATTTATTATTTATTAGCTAATGACTTAATTAATATGTTTATATAAATAATTTTAAAAAAAAGTTTTGGAGGGAAAATTTTTAATGAGAGAGTGTCATGTGGCACTTTTGGTTTTCGCTTAAAGATATTATTTATCAGCTTTTAGATTTTAATTAATATGTTATTTAAGTAATTTAAAAAAACAAAAAAAAAGAAAATGTTTTGGAGGGAAATTTTTTAACCAGTGAGCGCCATGTGGCACTCTTGGTTTTGCTTTAGTATATAGTTACTAGTTTAGGGCCCGTGCGATGCACGGTAGTTACTAAATTTATTAATTAAAACTCTAAAAAAGTAAAATAAATTTGTAATTTAATATTTGTCAGGATAGAATCTAAAACGATTTTGTTTTATATTATTATTGTTATAACAGTAATATTATAAATTTGTTATACACGGGTCTAATATTATGTTATGCACGGACCTAGGTCCAGGACCCGTGCATGATAATATAGTCCAAGACCCCATGCATGCATGCATGGGTCCTGAATCAATTTACAATTGTGTTTTATAAAATTTATTATGATAATATTGTATTGTATAGTACGGAATAATACTATTATGTATATAAAATATATGACTTTAATTTTGTTTAAATAAAAAGATTTCGTTTAATGTGTTACTCCGTATATTAGATTGATTGATATTGTAATTTTGTAAATAATTATAAATTATATATTGATAAGTAGAAACTTCTAGATATTAAGTAAAGACATTATTTATTATTTATAGATATTGGATTTAATTCATATGTTATATAAGTATTTTACAAAAAAAAAAGAAATAAAAGAAAAAGGTTCAAATAATTATAAATATGTGTAGGGTAGTTTTGTGCTCCCGTCATTTGACTAAATTCATGTTATAAGGAATTCGGTACTATTCATTAGTAGTGAAAATCTCTAAATTTCCATCAATAATTCATATATATGAATGAGTATAATCACGTGTTTTAGAATTTAGATTCAAATATTCAATCTTTCTGTATAAAATTGATTTACGATTATCATAATGTGTTTTATAAATTTATTGCAATAATATTGTATTGTATAGTACGGAGTAATAATATTATGATATTACAAAAGATATGTCTTTGTCTAAATTTTGCTTAAATAAATAGATTTCGTATTTCTTTTCTAATTTTTGCGAAAATCCCGCATTTACTCCTCATCTTCTGTCTTTGGGTCATTTTACCAATTACTACTAAACAGGTCATTTGAACCTATTCTTGTACTTGAAACTTTTCACTTTCCACCCAATCTATTCTTGTTGCCTGCCTCCACCACCCTCACAACCATTTGTCTTTTTCCGTCCAATCATTGCCGTCGTTGCTTGTTGTCGTCGTCAAATTTTAACCACCGTCGTTGCTTGTTGTCGTCGTCATCTTCTCCATTGTTGTTGTTATCAAAATGTGTTGTTAGTTGGAGACCAAATTCCAGTCAATCGGGGATGGTGATTAGTGGGTTCAAATTGATGGTGGTGCGGTCTGAAAATAATTGTGTGCGGTTTGGTTTGATAAAATCCCAAACCGCAAAATTGCGGTTTGGTGCGGTTTAGACTCCAGACCGCACCAAACCACACACACGCTCAGCCCTAGGGTCATGGGTGGTGGTTTAGGGAGATGAGGTTGGGTACGATGCGTGGCTACTTTGAGGCTGTGTGGGTCGTGGATATAAGGGTGAGGTGGACAGGTGGTTTGGCGGGTTGCGGGTTGGAGGTTGAGGGTGGGTGGTTATTACGGTGGTTCGTCGGCAGTGGGTTCGGGGTGGTTAGGTTGGGTACGGTGGGTCGTGGGTGGTTTGAGGTTGTGGGTTGAGGGTGGGTGGCTAGGTTAGTTGGTGGGTCATAGGGTCGGTTTACCTGTAAAAAGGTTACAATTATTATAGCAGGTAAACCCCATTGGAAGAAAATGAAGTATAAATGTAGGATTTTCACATGAATTAGTTGGGGTGGGATTAATAATAGAAGACTCACCAAAGGTGGGATTTTTTATTTCCATTTTTCTTGTTTAATGTGTTATATTGATATTGCAATTTTGAAATAATTATAAATTATAATATGATAAGAAGAAACTTCTAGAAATAAGAAAGATATCATTTATTATTTATTAGATATTATATTGGATTTAATTAATATGTTATATAAGTAATTTAACAAAAAAAGACGAAATAAAAGAAAAAGAAAAAAAGTTCAATTAAATTATTTAGGGTGCTTTTGTACTCCTCATAATGGAATTCGATACTATTCATTAGTAGTGAAAATATTCTAATTTCCTTCAATATATAAGAATGAGTTTAATCATGTGTTTTAGAATATCGATTCAATCGAATCTTATTTGTATAAAACTGATTTACGATTGTCATATGTATTTTATAAAATTTATTACGATAATATTCTATTGTATAGTACGGAGTAATAATATTATGATATTATAATAGATATGTCTTTGTCTAAATTTTGCTTAAAAAATAGATTTCGTTTGATGGGTTATATTATATTGATTGATATTACATTTTAATAATTATAAATCATATATTGATAAGAGAATTTTCTAGAATTAAGTAAAGTATTATTTATTATTTATCAGCTAATAGATTTAATTAATATGTTATTATATAAATAATTTTACAAAAAATAAAAAAAATAAGAAATTAGTTTTGGAGGGAAATTTTTTAACCAGAGAGCGCCATGTGCACTTCTGGTTTCTGCTTTAGTATATAGTTATTGATTGATTGATACTTTATATAGGACATGGGGTAATTTTTAAATGGTTTTATCATTTATATTTATATTAGTCTTTTGTACACATGAATTGTGCTATGGTTTAAAAAATTGATTAAAAAGTAGGAAATCATTACACATTGTTCATAATAATATTGAATAATGTAATTTTTAAATAACATAATTAATTGCAATATTCAACTCATTGGTAGAATTAATGGTATTTAAATTTTAATTAAGATAGTGTTCATATATATATACTTGTCAAATTTATCCCATGTAAATAAAGAGTAATGAATGTATGTAATAAAAATTGTGGTACTTTCATGTTAACACCGTCACCACTGTCGCGTCGCCTCCCCTTATATAACAAAGATGTATTTGACATTACTAATTTATATTTTAAATTACAAAAATAACCAATAAAAATTATACATAGAAAAAAAAGTAGGATTTAAATCAAACAAATAAATTATTAGCGACAAGATTAAATTATCAAAATGATAGAAATGAAAGCATAAAAGGAGTCAAAGTAGTAGTTGAAATAATAAAATTATCAATTACTGGTACGCATACAACAACAAAAAAATGGTTTTACAATCATTCAAAAATAGCCAAATATGATAACGGTCAGTAATGATTTTACCGACCGCAAACGGTCGGTACCTAACTATCGGTACGGTTTTGGGCGCTAAATCAAACTTTGCCAACCGTTTACAGACGGTAAAATTTATCGACCATTAAAATGCAATTACTGACCGTTATGTAATACAAACAATAAATACCGACAACCCTAAAACGTATTTAGTGACCACACAATTAATGATTGGTATTAGCAACCAACGTTTGCTAATTGTATTTAGAAATATTTTAAACATATTTTACCGACCGTTCATGTTGGCTAAAAAATATTTTTTATTTTCAAAATATTCTTTTTTCCGACGTTGAAGGTCAATAACATGCAATCTTTAAAAATGAATAAAATGTAAACCAGCTTGATTTGCTTCCAATTTTATTCAACCAAAAAATGTAAATAGAGAAAATAATTTACTCTATGACAATATTAATATTTCAATAATTTCGTACAAATAAATTACTACAAATCTGATATTCCTATATAACCAAGTACGGATTACAATATATCTTATAAATCAAAATGTTCACTCTCTCCAATTTTTAATGAATTATTGTGCTTCACCTATTTGGGGAAAACTTGAAATAATATATTATAATGTGAGTGAAATACAAAATAGAATTAGATTGGAATGAGAGTGTGTAAAAAGGGGAAAAGTCGGGAAAATGAGTAAAATAAATTGGAAAGAAAGTGTACCAAAATAGAATAAAACATAATACACAAAACATGAAAAATCGACAAAATGAGGAAAAATTGCACAAAACACTAAAACCGGAGGGAGTACATAGTAGTTTAGATCTAATTTACAAAATTTTACAAAATAATGTAGATATAATTTACAAAATAAGTGCACATTCAAGACATTTTCTTCATTCAACTTGCATTCATTCTGCTAAAACTATAATCAATGTACGGAGTAACAAAGTGGGAAAAAAATAAACAAAAAATATATTGTAAGCAATTAAGAAGACAAAAACAAAATACCAAAATACCAAAATACAAGTTAAAAAACAAAGAATCGAGATAGAGAAAATGAAATCAAACTCCAAAAAATTCGTCGGAAAACCCCAAACAACTGATAATTGACAAGAAAATAAGAAGGAAAAAAACATAGAAAAGATCAAAAATCAGGAAAAAAACGCATAAGAGGCGAAAATCATTAGAAATATAGGGAAAGGTTGTAGATCTAGATAATTGACAAGAGAATCATTTGAAAACAATTAAAATAAATACCCAAAAAAACAAAAGCAGATTAAAAAAACCAATCTAGAAGAAAAAAATCGAAATCACAAAAAACTAGAAATCCAAAAACCTTATTTTGAAACCTAGAAATTACAAGAACAAAATGAAACAACTAAAAAAACGAAATAAAAAAGAAACCAATTAAATTCAGAAAATTAGACCCACAAAACGAAATCCTTAAAATGTTTTTTAAAAAGGAGATCTTTCAAAAGAAAAAAAAATAGGAAAAGGAAATGAAATTAGACAAATGAGAAGAAACAAAATCTAGGATAAAATATAGAAAGAGTACAAGAAAAATACCCACAAAAACAAATTCTAGAGACCAACTGTTGCAGGTGCTAATAAGGATGAAGAATTAGACAAAATATTGTGCAGTTTTGCCGAGCTTTGTATAGAGATTCAGTGCTAAATTATAGCTTTCTATTTTAGGATATTTAGAATAAATCTAATTAGTTATCAATTAGTTTAGGATATTTTGCATCTTTAATTTATCTATTTTTAGGGTTAGATTTACTCTTTGTTTTAGGATTTAAATAGTTCAAGTTTTAGCAAATAATCATACATTAAGTTCAGAAACTTTTATGAAACGGCCAAGAGTTTTCTCTCAGAAAACTCTAACCCTAATTTTGCAAGTTGGTGGTTAATTCCTTTATGCTTGTGTTTGTTAATTTAAGATTGTTGGTTATTTATTTCTTTATGCAATCTTGATTAGCATCGTAATTTGTGGTGGATTAATCCTGTATCAAAATCACAAAATCCATTAATTCATGGTGGCTTTGCCTTTATCGAGTCAAATATCCCAAATTTTCTGCACAAATTCAATCGGTTTAGTGTCCTAATTGAAATCGAAACCCTAATTCGTGTCTCAATCGAATCAACCTGATTAATTCACGCATCACCAACAAGCGGTCGAACCCACAAAACGAAAAGAAAATAATTGAAAAAACCACAAAACGAACCCGTAGGGAAAAAAAAATCCGAATTCCACAAAAACTAAGAAAATTGAAAAAACCACAAAACGAACCCAAAAATAAGAAAATTGAAAAAACCACAAAACGAACAAAAAAATCCATAATATCTTAAGTAGATCTAAACAAAAATCACTACAAAAATCAAATCACCAAAAAATGAAAAAGAGGATAAACAAGAAATCGAGGAAAAACGAAACCCACAAAAATTTTAAAAAAAATCAAAAACTTACCATAGCTAAAGTTGAAAAAAGAAATCTACTTGTGGTGGTTGGAGGGGTGCACTGCTCGTTGAGTCGTAGTAGTTGGATAGGCGCACTACTCGTGCAAGTTAGATGCGTGAGGGTGGGAGCTGTTTGGGGAGGTGAGAGAGAGAGAGAGAGAGAGAGAGAGAGAGAGAGAGAGAGAGGAGAGATGTGAGAGAAGGGAGAATGAGGAGAAACGTGAGAGGAAATGAGGAGCGAGAGAGTGTGTGGATGGTTGAGGAAATAAGGAAGGAAATGAAGGCAAAATAAAAACACATCGACCTTGTATGTATTGGTCGACTTTGAATTTTTTTTTATAAATAAATTTGCCGACCTTTTACGGTTGGTAATATATAATAGGCGGTCGGTAATTTATTAAATTTTTTTTAAATAAAAACTTACATTTTAACCTTCCATTATATGGTTGGTATATCAATAAAATGGTTGGTAAATAYTGTCAACACATACAAACGGTGGGTAAATTTCAATAATTGTCGATAATTAACATAGACAAACAAGCGGTCGATAATTTTAATTTTATTGACCGTTTTAATGACTTTCGGTAAAATCTAATAATTAACGAGAATTCTTGTTTGTGACATATGTTTTT
>SNQN01006791.1:0-36591 GCA_008642245.1 Bassia scoparia
CAAAGCAATTTGAACTTCAAGGCTATACATTACATGAGTAGCTTTGGAATAAAGTTTCGAAGTTGTCATGTAGTGAACAAGCACAACGATGGCGATATCAAAGCCCTACATTACACGAATYGTTTTGAAACAATGTTTCAAGCTATCGTGTTATGAAAGCAAGCAAGAATGTCATTCGCTAGAAATTCGGGGGCTATAACGTTGTGTTAAAACATGAAGCGTTCGAATTGATTTCATACCATGCTACACCATAGCCAATGTTTGAGTTTCAAAGCAATGAAAGCAATGGTTGCATTTCAATCATCAACCATCAAGATGCAAGTAATCCTCAAGTTATGAGCTTTTGGTGTTTACTCAAGCATACAAGGCATATTTCAAGGTAGCTCATCAATATTCAAGCCAAAATCATCAAAAGTTCCATCACAAAAAGAAGAATTCACATTCCAAAAAAAATCCAAGCAAATTTAGGCCAAATTCCAAGCATACTTCAAACAAAATTTGGCCAAAAATGGATAAGGAACTCGGCCAAATTAGGAGGGTTTGTTCGAGCAACATATTCATCAAGGCTTCATCTCAAATTCAAAGCAAAACAAGCACAAGCATAGGCATACGACAAAAGTTACACAATGCCAAACAATTGCAAACACAAACATGAGCAAATTCAAGCAAGTTGAGTCATGAAAATAAAACCCCTAAATCTGAAAAAACGAGACAAAAATTCAGAATTGAAAGGGGATTATACCTGAATTTGAGAGTGTATCTTCAAAGGAATGGCTACTAACTTCTTTAGGATTGAAATTAAGCAAGAATTCGGGCAAGACTTTGTGAAGAAAAGGCAAGCAAAGGCTCGAAAGGTTGCAGCAAATGGCGAAATGACAAAAGCAATGAGCAAGCTGGAATAAAACACGCCCAAAAGCAGCGTATATACGCTGAAGTTCTGCGTATATACGCAGATACTGAGCGTATATACGCAGGTCTTAAGCGTATATACGCTCCACTTGAACTTTTCTATTGCCTCTTCTTAGCTTGTCGCGCATTATTTCGATCATCCAACGGTCGTTCAAATTCCCGGGAATATCAGGCAACTTTCAAAAAACCTTGCAAAATTACAACATTACCCTCCAAGCGGCAAAATTACCAAAATCCCCTAATTGAGTAAATCCAAGAATTCTTCAAGGCATTCAACGTCGACATTTCAAAGCACCTCCAAAGCATACACACTCTTTCTCGAGTTTTGGAATCTTCTCCCGCTCCAGAAATTCCGTATACATTCTTTCGGGTCTACGGTTTCTCCCGCTACAGAATCTCAAACAAATACAGTATTTATAGCACGAGGAAAAACGAGGGAGAAAACCATGCGTATATACGCAGAGACTGCGTATAAATATTTTGATTTCTCCGATTTTATTCGTGATTTCCCTTGATTCGACGCACCTAGACACCTTGCTCTCCAAGCAAGGAGTTCTTAGAGTGTTCTAGAAGGTTTCACGTATTTCCGGAGTATTTTTTGCTGTATTTTGTATATTTTTTTTGGTATTTCTGCGTATAAAAACTTATAAAAATCATAGAAAAATGTAGAAAATCAGAAAAATAATCTAAAAATACTGTGAGCTCAGAAAAATGTGAAGAGTGTGATGAAAAGTGGAAATTATGGAGATCACCAATATAAATTATTTTAAAAAATCCTAGAAATAGAAAAGAAGACCTAAAAATAGAAAATAATTAAAATAAATAAAAGAAAATGTTTTTGCCCATTTTATTTGTCCTTTGCTCAACAGTTCCGAGTATGACCCCACGTATTTCAACTTTCGTGAGTTCAAAGCATCTTTTCTAAGTCGAAACAATCGCGAGACGCGGTATGTTTCATCACTYATTACTCTTTTGGGGAGACATTTTTAGGTGTCTACAGGGCGATCCGAGAATTCATACACCAGAGCCCCTGGGCGTTCAAAGCCCAGGGCGTTTGAAAGGTAGTTTACTCGGATTACCTTAAATGGGCGATCCGAGAATAAATAGATTAAATCCCCTGATTGCCTTAGTCAGGCGATCTGAAAAATATAAAAAGTTAAATTTTGATGAGACCCTAGGCGTTCCAATCCTGGGGCGATCAAAGACCTGTGAACCTTAGATTGCACCTTCCTGGCGGTCCGAGAATTGATCTGTTGAAGGAAGACATTCCTTTCCAAACTTTAGCTCCAATAATCTCATGGGCGAACAAACCCTCATGGCGAATGAACCTAAGATCACAGATCCCAGTTTCATAATACCCAAGTCTCGGAAACATTCCTTAACCTCGGGAAGGAATATGACAAAAGTACAAAAGTACTTTATTGTCAGAAGGTATACCGTAATTTATACGGTGTAAATACTCAGTCCGTATCAGGCCTGRCAAGAGAATACTCCTTAATGGGCCTGAAGTACGGGAACAATAAAAGCCCAAGTTTGGGAGTTATATATCTTGGGTTACTTACCCTCTCTTCTCATCATTTTTACTCACTTCAAACTAAATTTCTAGAGAGAGAAACTCCCCAAATTCTCAAAAATTTCCAAAGTTTTTCAGCTTTTGAATTCCTGATTCCATCTTTCTAAGAATTTGCCAAGTGTTAGCTAGGGGCGACAATATGGTAGGCGATTTACAACAATTCTTCAGCATCCACTATATCCGGCGATCCGTGAAGTAGTTTTTTCTCTGAAGGTACGATTTTTGTCCCTCTCCTTATGGATCGTTTAACTTTTAGATCTATTCATTATGAACTTGAAGATGACTCTTTTCATATTAGAAAATGGGCGGCTAGGTGTAGTTCTAGCTATAGAGATCCGATTGTTAAGGTTGTAGAAAACCCCGTAAATATTGATAAAACTCCAATCGCCATGCCAGCAGTTAGCCCCGAGTCTAGCGACCATAATACCAGTGATAGCCTATCTGTTGGGTTTGAGGAAGAACTAAGGCATATAGAACCTGTAGGCGGCATAGTAACCTTCGCCGGTAAACCGGAGGATGAGAGGACATATGCTGACTTCTATAATTATTTTTTAAAATCAYGGATGGTGCAAGTAACCGTTGACGACCCGGAAACCGACAGAGAATTCCCCCAAGATGAGGCATCTACTTCTAACGCTTGTGGGGCTAAAGGTTATAATCTCGTTCGCCACTTTAGAAACTGGTTGGGTCAGGAACAGTATAGGCGAGAGATAGCTTTCCGTTATCACCTTCCCAATGATTATCCCATTGTAATTCCGGGTACCAAAAGTTCGGTAACGAACCCATCTCCCTGTTGTATAGCCATTTACTTGCTTCATCTAGAGTTAGGAATTAGGTTCCCTTTGCATCCTTTTATTGTAGAATTACTTAATGCGTATAGATTAACCTTGGCGATGATAATGCCAAATAGTATATCCCAAATCCTTTCTTTCATCTCCCTCTGCCGAATGCTCGAGGTTATGCCTTCACTTGTCTTGTGGCGTAACATGTTTTATTTAGTGGAGTCCAAAAAAGATTATGGAGAAGGTTGGTTCGGATTCAGGACAAGAAGGTATCACAAAATCCTTCATAAGACTGTTTCCAACCACAAGGGGTTTAGAGGAAAATTTCTTTTCATCTACCATGGCGATGGCTAGAATATTCCCAGGAAGCCGAGTAGACAACCTCCTAACTTTCTCTAAACAATGATGTTCCAAAAATGTCCACCCAAGAGGCTGTGATGGCCGTGTATTGCAAAACACAAAATATCCTGGACGCCATGGGTGATGAGTGTTGGCTCCCGAGTCGCTGGGTGCCGCAAGTAAAAACTCTTTCTAGGGAGTTTTTCTTGTCATATGTCGGCCTCAGCAGGGCATATACAAGGGGTATGAGTCTTTCTTTATTTTTGTTCGCCTTTGGCTTTCTTAATTTGTGCTCTTATCTTGTTCCCCTTTGCAGAGTTAGCCATTTCCAGATTCACACAAGAGATGACTGAACTCACAAGCAACATCGACAGTGTACGCTTCCTACTACAGGAAGTTTTGGATGAAGGAACAGTCTAAGTTCCCTCACCGCCCTCCGTAAGATCGCCTTTACCTGCTTGTAATTTCTTTTGTTGCTTTTTATTCTGTCTCACTTACTTGTCCATTGCAGAAGAAGAATTCCAAAAAGGACCGCCTTGCTGAGAGCATGGCGGAAAATGACGAAGAGGTGATTGAAGCCGATCACCTTAATGATGCTTTTGGTGATGGCGACCCCACCACCGAACCTTTCGCCGGCTACAACCCAATCAAGCCCTTGGGGGTTGAAGCCGGGGATAATGAGGAACACCTTTTCCGGGAAACCAAGGATGAGGTGCAGGATCAGGAGGCTGGCGATAATGAAGTTGCTAATGAAGAGGAAGAAGAAGAAGAGGAGGCTGATGAATACGCTGGCCTTCCGTTTACTGACCTCCCAATGGAGGTGAAGATGACCAGGACCCACCAGGCGGTCACTCATATGCATTCGCTGGAGGCGGATGCAGAGGTCATCAAAAAGGAAAAGGAGAACTTCTTCATTCCCTTGAGGGAGACTTTCTTCGACGTAAGTWATTATTTAAATATCCTTCTCGCCCATACATTTCCTTGCCAATGTCTAACACTTAGCTTATATTTTAGCTTTCTGCAAGGATTCATGGTTTGGCCGAAGTATACGGCCAGACTTTGGCTAACAAAGGCATTCTCTCCCAGGAGCTCGAGGCGAGCAAAGGGAGGGTCAAAGACTTGACGGAGCAGATAGAAGCCCTCAAATCTTCCCATGAAACCGCCCTGAGGTTGACCAATGTCAAGGCTTCGAGTGTAGTGGAAGGTAAGGAGGCTGCTGAGAAGGCGAAGAAGAAAACTGAGGAAGATTTAACTTCGGTTTGCCTGGAGCTGGAAAATTTGAAGAAAACACCTCTTGCTGAGCCCTTGAATCCTGACTCCATAATTCAGCAATGGCGTGACGGGCCTGCTGGGAAGAAATAGAGGTATGAGGCTGCTCTGAACGCCTCCTCCAAGGTTTCTGACTTAATGCAGACCAAAATGTTGGCTGCCGTTGAGAAAGTCATGCTTGGGAAGAAGGAGGAGATCCTGCAAGCATTTCAAGACTTTATTGCTGCTGAAAGAGCCAAGGCAAGGGAGAAGGCAGAGAAGCAGGCTCAGCTGAGCAAAGAAAGAACAGAAGCTGCCCGCAAGGCGAAAGCAGCAGAGGCGCAAAAGGCGCGAGCTGAGGCTGCTCGTAAGGCGAACGTTGAGGCTTCTCAGAAGGCGGCTGAGGATCTAAAAAAGTCCTCCACTGGCGGTTCAAAAGGTGCTGGCTCTACGGGTGGGAAAGTATTTTCTACCGCCTCAGGTATGAAGATTAATCTAAAACGGTCTTCATCGGAGTCATTGCCATCAGTCGGGGACGATCCTGCCAAGAAGAAGCCAAAAACGGTCGTCAAACCCCCTGGCGCCAAGCTGCCTTCTGGAGTGAAGCCGAAGAAAACAGCCAACCCTCCTCCAACGCCGAAATGATCTCAGTTTCCTTTATCTTCAAAAATTGTATTCATATTTATGTACTTGAATATTTTGGCCTCAGCGCCATTTGATGTATTGACTTAGCAGTTATATTTCTGCGTTTTATATTATTGGTCGTTTATCTGATTCAAAGTCTTTATTTATTTACTTCGAATTCTCGCCATGTACGTGCATTGCTTAAAATAATAACCACAAGGTTGACACTTCAACCAAGTGTAAGCGTTCCTAGGCGGCTAAGAACGAATGAAACTTAGTCAAAATAACGAATTTAACCAAGTAATTATGCCTGTACATAGGCGATTTGAGATATCTTATGAACAAGGCTCACCCTTGGTGTTTAGGAAAAAACAACCCTGTGCGCACTGAAGTGGGCGATCCGTAAAAAGCGTAAAATGCACACAAGACATTAAGACAGGATGCCCCTATATGGGCGATCCGTGAAAAGCTTAAAATGCAAAACATATTTTGGAAATCTGCCAGGGGGAGGTAGTATCTTGTCATAAAGCCTATACCTAAAACACCCCTGACAGCCTTTATTATTATACTCCTTTGATTACATCATTGTTATTCATTTACATAACCAATCACTTGTACACAATAGTACATAACAGTAGTATGCCCCTACAGTGATGTGATCAAATGTAAAAACGTCGTAGATTGTCTACATTCCATGGGCGAGGCAAAGGATTACCCTCAGGATCCGCAAGCCTGAAAGTGCCAGGGCGAATGACCTCAGTGATCTGATATGGTCCTTCCCAATTAGGGGTAAGCTTCCCCATCCGTAAATCTTTGCCAGTACTTTCKARCTTTCGRAACACCCAATCGCCTTGGCAAAACTGGCGGGGTCGCACACGGTTGTTGAAGTACCTGGTAATCTTCTGCTTGTAACAAATGGACTGGAGAAGGGCGTTACCACGCAATTCTGACAACAGATCCAAATCCATCTTCTTGGATTCTTCATTAGCCCCATAATCATAATAGGTAATTCTGGGTGAAGAAGCGCCAACCTCCACAGGCAACACAGCTTCACTCCCATACACCAATGAAAACGGCGTGTGGCCAGTGGATTCCTTCGTTGTTGTCCTGGCGGACCAGAGAACTCCAGGGAGCTCGTCCAGCCAAGATCCCTTAGCCCCTTCGAGCTTGGTCTTTAGGCCCCGCTAGATCACCTTATTTGCAGCTTCTGCTTGGCCGTTGGTCTGTGGTCGGCAAACGGCTGTAAATTTAGCCCTTATGCCGAATTGTTCGCAATATCGCCGAGTAGACTCACTCTCGAATTGCCTCCCATTATCGGCAATTAACGCCCTTGGTATTCCAAAACGAGTTATGATATTTCGCAAGATAAACTGCTGGATTTGCTTCTCAGAAATGGTAGCCAATGGTTCCGCCTCGATCCATTTGGAGAAATAGTCAATGGCGACTATAAGAAATTTTCTTTGTCCGGATGCTGGTGGGAATGGTCCCAACAAATCCATCCCCCATTGATCAAACGGTAGGGTAGGAAGGATTGCAAACAAGGTTGTGGCGAGGAGGCGAGGAATATCCGCATTGAGTTGACATTTCTCACATTTCTTGACAAGTTCCTGGGCATCATTCTTTAGGGTAGGCCAGTAAAAGCCGGACCGTAAAGCCTTTCCCGCCAATGTGCGGAAACCCTGATGGCTACCGCAAGCTCCTTCATGAATTTCTCTTAAAATGTAGTCCCCTTCATCTGGCGTAACACACTTCAACAACGGATGAGTGAATGATTTCTTATAAAGTTTGCCATCGTGCCAGAGGAACCATCTTGACTGTTTACGAACTCGATCGGCCTGTTTATCATCTTGCGGTAATTCGCCTTCTTTCAAATACTTGATAATCTGATCCATCCATGTATCGCCTCGGTCTAACACCGCCATTGTGTCATTTATACTTGGTTCTTTCAAGACTTCCCAAGTAGTGATACGAGGACAGGCGTTTTCTGCAGAACTGGCTAACCGAGATAAAGCATCTGCCTGTTGATTCTCAGATTTGGGAATATGTTGAATATCAAATTCCTCGAATTTTTCTTTGAGAAAAGTCACTTTTCCCAAGTACATCTTCATAGCATCTTCCTTCGCCTCAAATTCCCCTTTAACTTGACTAACCACCAATTGAGAATCTGATTTCACCAAAATCTTTTTAGCCCCAGTAGCTAGGCACATTTGGAGCCCCAATATAAGCGCCTCATACTCTGCCTCATTATTCGATGCGGGGAAACCAAAACGTACAACATACTCCAGACGTTCGCCAAGATCAGTTTTGATCAAAATTCCTGCCCCACTCGCCTCCTTGGTAGATGATCCATCGACAAACAATTCCCAAGGGCTATCAGRTGTGGGAGGGGGCCGATTAGTACACTCAGTGATGAAGTCGGCCAACGCCTGAGCCTTGATCGCCTTTCTGGSCTCGTACTCTAAKCCATAATCTGCRAATTCYTCTGCCCATTCYGTCATCCGATTGGAATGGTTTCGCCCTTCAATAACCTTTCGTATGGGTTGTCCTGTGAGAACTGTAATTGGATGGGCGTGAAAATAGGGTTTCAACTTTCTGCTTGCAATCACCAGGGCGTATACTATCTTCTCAATTGTTGAGTATCTTGATTCAGCCTCTCTGTAAGCATGGCTAACAAAATATACAGGGTGTTGAGCTTTATCTCTCTCAGCGACTAACACAGCACTTGTAGCATTATCGGAAATACCCAGGTAAACATACAAGGGTTCTCTTGGCATTGGGGACACCAGCTTTGGTATCTCCGAGAGATGCTTCTTTAACTCCTGAAACGCCACTTCTGCTTCTTCATCCCACTTGAACATAGACCTTTTCAGGGTCTTGAAAAACGCCAAGCTCTTATCCGCTGATTTGGACAAAAAACACCCTAGTGCCGCCATACAACCCGTCAATCGTTGAACTTCCTTTACACTCCTTGGGGATTGCATATCCAAGACCGCTTGAATCTTGTCTGGATTTGCCTCTATTCCACGCTCATCCACTAGAAATCCCAAACACTTGCCGCCATGGACGCCGAAGACACATTTCTTTGGATTTAGGCGCATGCTAAATTTTCTCAACGAGTTAAATGTTTCCCTGAGATCAGCAACATGGTCAGATACAATCTTACTCTTAACAATCATGTCATCAACGTAAACCTCGATACTTCGACCAATCTGACCGTCAAATATCTGATTTACCAACCTCTGATAAGTAGCCCCGGCGTTTTTAAGGCCGAAGGGCATCACCTTATAGCAATAAACCCCTTGGTTTGTAATAAAGGCAGTATATGCTTGATCCTCCTCTGCCATTGGGATTTGATGATACCCAGCATTGGCGTCCATGAAACTAAAGTGGGCATGCCCTGCAGTAGAATCAACAAGTTTATCAATCTTTGGGAGAGGAGAGTCATCCTTCGGACAGGCTTTGTTGAGATCAGTGAAATCAACAAACATTCGCCACGTACCATTGGGTTTCTTGACCAAGACAACATTGGCCAACCAATCGGTGTACTGGCATTCACGAATGAAGCCAGCTTCCATCAATTTCTTGACTTCGGCCGCTGCTGCTAAGCATCTCTCTCGCCCTTGATGACGCAATTTTTGTTTAACGGGCTTATAGCCATCCTTGATGCTAAGCTTGTGTTGCATTACTTRGGGAGAAATTCCTGGCATTTCATTCACTGTYAAGGCGAAAACATCTCGGTATTCCTTGAGAATATTGACTATTTCTTCCTTCAATTCTTTGCCCAAATTAGCTCGTACTCTGATGGTGTGAGAAGGGTCATCGTCAATCGCCACTTCCTCGTGGGAGTCCAGGGGTTTTGGACGCCCATACTTCTTTGGATTATCAGCCAAGTACACATCCATTGGCGATGTGAAATCTGGCTCCGACTCCTTTCTTTTCTTGCTGCTGGATGGGCTTCCTTCGGCTGCCGCCCCTCGAAGGCTATTAACATAGCACTCTCTGGCTGATCTCTGATCGCCATATAATTTTCCAACCTTTCCACTGTCTGTCTCAAATTGCAACAAGAGTTGATAAGTCGAAATCGCCGCCTTGACCTGATTGAGCAATGGCCGCCCAATGATGATGTTATA
Source organism: Bassia scoparia (assembly GCA_008642245.1). Taxonomy (NCBI): domain Eukaryota; kingdom Viridiplantae; phylum Streptophyta; class Magnoliopsida; order Caryophyllales; family Amaranthaceae; genus Bassia; species Bassia scoparia. Next base: position 9,606 of record SNQN01006791.1, read on the forward strand.
TGGCAAAGGCAAATCCACGACAATAAACTTGACCATCAAACTTTTGCCATTACCCTTCTCGCCTAACCGAACTGGTAGGCGAATCGTGCCTTTAGGGAAAACACTCTGACCGCCGAACCCTACCAAGGGTTGTGCCAAGGGCTCCAGCTTTTCATTCCCGCAACGGAGTTGCTTTAAACATTCATACGTAATAATATCAGAAGAACTGCCAGAATCAACTAACACTCGCCGAACCTTAGCATTGGCGACCTTAATCTCTACTACCAATGGATCGTCATGCGGTAGACTTAAAGGATTAGAGGATTTGTTATCAAAAACCATGGTAGGGCATGGTGGAGGGGCGCTCCTAGCAACATCCAGCACTTGATGCTTGAGTTCATACAGATGTTGCTTTCTTCCCCTATTGCTTGGACCTCCGCTGATCACGCCTACCATAACATCTATATCATTGCTTCCAGCTGGCCGCTGTTTCTTGTTGTTATCTTTGTTAAGATACTTCGTTAATTTTCCTTCATCTGCTAACTTATCAAGGGCTCTCTTTAACTCGTTACAATTTCGTGTAGTATGCTCACAATCTCGGTGATATTCACACCATAAGTTCTTGTCTCTTTTATTCATTGGTGCCTGGACTGGGCGGGGCTTAGGTAGGAGATTACTCTCCTTAATGTCCAGGTAAATTTCTCTTCTGTTGACGTTGTACCTCGGGTCAACGCCATCATCTCGCTCTTTCCTCTTCTTGTCGCCATCGGATCGATTATCTCTTCGGTCGCCACCCCTCTAATCACCCCCCTGCTTCCGATCTCCGTTATCAGACTTCTTCTTTGCTGGGGGAGGATCACTATTATTCGCCTCTGAGGCTCTGACATAACGTTGTGCCATCTCCATGGCAACTGAATATTTGCGCACATCTTGAATCATCAAATCTTGCTTGAAACGCCCAGGTCGTAATCCGGTCAATAGTGACGCGAATGCGACAGGGTCTTCTAAATTAGAAATCTTCAAAGACTCCGTGTTAAAACGCTTTATGTAATTCTTCAAACTTTTGCCAGGCTCCTGTTTACAGCTCATGAGAGCAACAGTGGTGATTTCATGGCGTTTTCCCGCTATGAACTGCTGGCGAAACAACGCTTCCAGAACAGTGAAGTTGGTGATAGAACCGGAGGGCAACTCACTAAACCATGTGAGCGCCATCCCCTTCAAAGTAGTGGGAAAAAACTTACACCATGATGCCTCACACTCTGTCTGGACGCCCATCTGTGCCTTGTAGGCGGCCATATGATCATCCGGATCCGTAGTTCCGTCAAAAGGATCCATAGTTGGAATCTTGACTTTTCTCCTATCCACCGTATCGAGAATTTCCCTGCCGAGAGGGGTACGGGAAGTAAGAATTCCCCTAGGAACACTTTCTGCAACAGTTTCTGAAGACACCTCCTCCGAGCTAGCTCTCTCTGAACGCCGATGTCTCCTAGATTGCCGTGCAGTAGTCCGTCTGGTCGGTGAGTGGTGTGTCGAATGTCGTCGCGTTGACGATCTCCGTGTTGGGGAACGACGGGTTGATGAACGCCGAACAGGTGAACGAGATCTCCTGGGCGAACGAACTCTACTAGCTTCACCTCGCTCACGTCTGCGATTGTTTATGATTTCTCTGGCATCACGGATGACCTGCCTAGGCGCCTGACTTCTGGACGCCGCAGTATGCCTCTGACTTTGCTCAGGCGAGGSTGGTCTGGGAACCGTGACTCGTGATCGTACGCGACTGGTCGCCCTTGGGCTAGCAGGGGGCGAATTGTGAGAGTGTCGTGCTTATCCATGGGATCGGCTGGCAAAGTTGTAAGGACCATGGCGGCTCCTCACAACTTGTCCCTCACGAGCTGCCTGCTCAGAACGCCCAGGCTGTGAGGCCTTTGCACGGACTAGTTGCGGGACTTCTGCATGGACAGGCTGTGGTACTGGCACGGCTTCTGACCCTGCACGGGGTACTCCAGGAATTGCACGCTCTAAGTCAGCAAAATGTGCATTTAAACCTCTGATCAACGCACTAAACTAATGGCCGAATTTTGCTGCAAGATCATTCAGATCTCTTCTGGTAACTCCTTCTTGAACTGGTACAACTTCTTGAGGDTGAGATTGAACATCTCCATGATTTCTGGCATTCTCCGACGTTTTTGGAGATTCTTCACTGGCATTCCGGCGACTTCTGGTGATTCTTGCCATCTTTTGACTTCTTGATCTGTGTTCCCCACAGACGGCGCCAATTGTTCCGAGTAAGGAAATCTTAAATCTAGAAAAACAGGGAATCTAAATCTTTGTGTCTGAATCTTGAGCGCTGCCAGAAAATCCATCGGAAGGTACATCGGTGATCTGCGTCAAGTTCCCTGAGGAGAGAGAAAAAGCAGTCAGAGGGCCCAGGGGGTGTTCCCTGGGGACCACCTCCAATGCTTAAGTCAGCAAAGGAAGGAGAGAGAAAAGGAAGAGAATCTGAGAACTAGAGAGAGAAAGTACTTGTTTTGTGTGAAATCTCGGAATGAATGAGTGTGTCCTCCCGTATTCTGATGCTAAGTTCCCTATTTATAGACAATAGGGGGGTAATATGGTCATTTCACCCTGACCCAGAAGAATCTGGAAGACTTTCTAACTGAATTCTGTTAGAAAGCTTCTTGAAGAAGCTTTCCCTGTTTGACTGGTCAACAGGGCTAGTAATGGCATTCCTGTAACAGTGGTTAATGGGCCGGGCCCAACACCTAGTGGGCTGGAACACCATCTAATAGCCCCTTCATATAGACGTTAAAATCAAGGTATCCAAGACTCTTCTCGGATCGAAAATGGTAAGCAGCGGATTCCGTGATCCTCACACCATGACCCACGGGCTTAAACCATAACAACGTTACATTTCTTATTTCATGTGAAAAATTAGGCACGGTGACCTCAGCGAGTTCCTCGTTGTTCTTCAAAATCGATACACGAATGTCGGTGTACTTTAGCCTCCGATTCCTGCTTTCTGCCCGGATCACCAAGGGGAATACGGAGGTGAGATGGTTGTCCGATGTTAGGTTGAAGCCGGTGACCGAGGCWTGCTCGAGGGTGAATGTCGGATTATTCGGTTTGACCAATGTATGTTGGACGATTAAGGGTATGCCTACTAGGAAGAAAGCAAGGGCAAGGATTATAATGAAACATGATGAAATTGCCGCTATGCAACTGATGCAATTTTTGCGTAACATGACTTGGTGTATTTAGTTTTGTTTACTTAATAGAACAAAATTGTTTGTTGATAATACTTAAAACTCAAAAGTTAATGAATTTTTTGTTGATAATGATGTGATATTGAATGAGTAACAAGAGTACTTAGACTGTCAAGCATCTTACATAAACAATTGAATAAATTAAAAATATTCAAAGTCAACGTTACTGAACAATAATACATCCATGGAAGATTCGGGTACGACTTTAGAAAAGGTTCGCTGGAAGCTGGATGGATTCATAGGACTGTAGCTGTGCAAACAGCGCCATTAATTTTTATAAGAGATTTTTCCTCAGGTACCCCTGAGGTTATGCTTAATTATTCATGTATTTCCAAGTATTTTTTTATTCCTCAGATATCCCCGACCTTTCAAAAAATGGATAAAATACCCTTACTAAGACGAAAAACTAACACTGTTAGTTTTTTCCCCTAATTAACCCCTAATCCATTCTCTTAACCCTTAATCCTTTCTTCAACCTTCACACCTTCTCTCTCCTCCCTTCTTCCACCTCTTTTCTTTTTTCCTTTTTCCCATTTCAACCACCACCACCACCATAGCCTTGTTGAGGCAGCTGGGCAATTGAATTATGGCTTGGCTTTGCAATAATCGAATTATGGCTTGGCTATGCTTACCCTGACTTGCACGCCAAGCATCGACGAGGAGATCCAACAAGCCGCAGTAGCACCTCGACGTCCCTGATATGGCCAGAACAACCACACACCATCCCCGTCGCCGCCCATAACCCACAACAACTACAGCCAACACACCCGCAACCCCACCCCTTTCGCCACAACCAGCAGCCCCAAAAATTCCATCTTCAACGATGCTACAATCAGACCATCAATGGCACCTGTATAATTCGATGATTTGTAGATGAAATTAGTATTAAAGCTGGGATTTTTGGGTATAATTCGGTGATTTTTGGGTATAATTCAATTGCAATTATTTTAGTTTTTGATATGTTGTTGCTCAGTTTCTTGATCAATTGCTTTGTTGTTTTGATTTCTTGATTTTATTTTGCTACTCATATTTGGGGCTAAATTTCATTTTCATCTCATGCCCATTGTGTAATAATTGTTTGGTCCTGCATTTTTGTTGACTGTAATTTCTATTTGTGTGAGATGCTAAATTGCTAATTGCATTTCCTATTGTTTCTACWTTCTAGTGTGATTGATGCAGTACCCAATTTGGTATYAGAGAGAAGTRAGGATGAGAGAGAAATTGCAYTGGRGGTCGTGGAGGTTTAATAATGGAGTAAGAAAGAAGCAGAGGAGAAAGAKGKAMAGAGATGGAGGTTGRTCATGGGAGTAACKATGAAGGTTTAACAATGGAGGAGAGAGAAGGATAAAACTAATAAAAGGAAGGTGGAGTATTAAGGGAGAAAGAGGGGTTAATTGGGGTTAAGAAGTGAAATTAGGTGTTAATTAGTTGATTAGGGGTTAAAGACTAACACCGTTAAGTTATTTAACGGATTTTGGCTCATTAAGGGTATTTCATTCATTTTTTGAAAGGTCGGGGGTACCTGAGAAATAAAAAAAAACTCGGGGGTACATAAATAATTAAGCAAAACCTTAGGGGTACCTGGGGAAAAATACCTTTTTTTAATCGTATTGCATAGTACGATTGGGTAAATTCCTAATCAATCAATTAGATTTGCAAAATCAATGACATTTTCTGTAATTTGGGTTAAGTGGAAGAGTATGGTGATCTTTCAGAGGGAGGAAAGGGGTGATGTGATTTAACCACTACCACATATTTGAGTAGATTTCCTTCCCTAATCACTACTCCATTGACAATTACCTTAATTTGAGTTAAATAGAGGGGCAGAATGGTCTATTCAAGAGGGGATTGAGGTGATGAGGTTTATCCACCACCAGAAATTTTGTTGGATTTTCTTGCCTAATCAATCCACTGGCATTGCTTTATGTAGAAGTGGTTTCAACCCAACCTCTGATCATTATGGTCAGGGATTTGAATCTTTATACCCGAATAATAAATGTACCCTACCTTTGTAACTCATTTGCACAAAAAAAACATTTTAATTTCATGTTTGTCATTCCCCATGATTTTCACTCTTACCTTCTTATATATATTTCACGCAATGCAATTGTTGCCCAAAACTAAAGATCAACTGATCTGGAGTAAATTGCAACAAAAAAAAAATGAAATTTGAGGTAATTTCTACTTTTTTAGGTCATAATTGAAGTAATTCATTTATGTTAATCCTTTAATCCAACTCTAAGCTAATTCACTTCTAGCATAGGGAAAATGTCGGTCGCGGGCCCATAGTAGCAAACCGAGTAGAGCAATTTCCGCTATCAAGATACAAGTAAAAATATACAAGTAAAAATTAAGTAAGAAAAATTATAAAGAAGAAAATGATAATTTTATAATCGTTATTGTTAACAAGTTCCCCAAGGCGTTAGATAAAAATTAAATATATTTCCTAAAATGGTATAAATTTTGAAATGCATGCTAAAATCACGCGTCAATCGTTGTAATTGATGTTTATATATATTTATTTAATATTTTCATTTTAATTTTTCTTATCTAACCGTTCAGAAACGCTCGTTAGCTTTTGCCTTATACGATATATACTTGTATTATTAGAAAATGACAAAAATTGTATTTTATATAGAAAAATGATTGATTATAATTAATCTACATTATAAAACTAACGTATGGTAGACTGTACTAATTTTGACAGTCCATTATAAATTTTTTCAATTATAATGGGACTATATACAACAAAATATAGTACAACATTTAATAATGAGGGTTGTTGGAGTATACATTATAACTGCATCCTATGGTACGAAAATGGCTGACATTGTTATTATTAGTATCATACATCATGAGAAGCAGCAGTGATATTAACAATGGCATGCTTACAATTAACCTCCATATTGAACCCATCCTTCAACGCTGTCATGAAAACGTCGAAATCAAGGTAACCGTGACTACTCTCGAATCGAATATCAACAGTAGGAGATTTCCTCAGCCTCAGCTCAATTTAAAAGCCACAGATTCGGACGTTAACAAGGTTACATTTCTTTTTCTTTGTGTGAACTTACTTAAGGCCTCTTGTGCTAGCTTCTGCTTGTTTTTGAATATGGAGACGCGAACCCTAGAGTATTTGATTTTGACCTTGTGGTTCGGGTTGTTGGCCCGTATCACAACCTTGAAAACAGCTGTGAGACGATCATCCGGTGATAGGTTGAAGGTGGTCAGGGAGGCGTGCTCGAGGCTGAAGGTTGGATCCTTTTATTTGGTGACGAAATAAGCGTAGATGTATCATGTATGCGGGTACTATTATGATGGACATGAAAATCAAAGCTATGAGAAAAGTTTTGCATGATAAGCAAGATGACCACATTTGGTTGATAATTTTTCAGAGATTTTTTTTTTTTGGGTTATTGGTGCTTGCTAAAATTCGAGGAAGTGTGAAACATAATGAAATTACAGTACTACTTAGATATAGTTATATACGAATGATTGAAAGTCATTATTCATTATTCTTTGATTACCTAAGAAATGTTTTTATAAAGAAAAGTTGGGGTAGCTTAATTGGGGAGCTCCCCACTTTCCTTGACTTGGACCAAGGATCAATTCTCACCCCTAGTATTATGTTGGGGATTTCCCCCTCACTTCACTGAACTGGTACCTTAGATAGGAATAGTTACATTTTTTATTTCTTGCTTAAAATTAAGCACGGTGATCGCAACAAGTTTTTCCATGTTATTCAAAATCGATACAAGAATGTTCGTATACTTTAGCCTTTGATTCCTACTTCTTATGGGTCCAACACATTTGTGCAATATTTATATTGCTTTGGATATTATTTTTGGACATTTTATTAGTGAACTTTTAAATTCTATTTTTGGGTCCATTTTCTTTGAGTGTTTTTGCTTCTAAGAAAAGCTTTTGGTGCTAATACTTGGCTGCAAGAAATCAGAAAGGAAGGCAGCATAACTGAACACACATTCACGCACAAAAGAGAGAGAAAAGTGAGGGTTTTGCTAATTTGCTTCCAGCATGCACAGTTTCGATCAAGTGCTTGATCGGAAGGTCATTTGTGGTCCGATTTGGCTGAAATTTTGTCAGCGTGTTCGCGACATCTTACGATTCATTCTATCCGGTCGGTTTTTACATTGGACGGCTGGTTTTTGCGCGGTAGCAGCCTGACAGAATGTCTTCATTTTGAGTGATTTCTACACCTTTTGTTCTCTAATTTATCTCTTAATGTTCTTGGTTGTTTTTGGTTGGTGTATGAACCTTTGTATACTGGTTTTAGGTTCTTTTTCCCTCAATTGATCAATAAGAGAAGTTAGGGTAGACTCCTCAAGAGGTCCCGTGGTTTTTATCCTTCACATCGAAGGGGTTTTCCCCGTATAACTTGCGTGTATTGTTTGTGATTATTTCCGCTTGTTTAATTGCTCAATTGATACTGTTTTGTTGTTGTTTTGGTACCAACATACTACTGATTTTTATTTGGTTATTCGTTGTGTGATAATTTGGGTTGCTTGGATGAGTAATTTGTTGGTTGTCTTGATTGAGTGACACGGTAGGTGTCGTTGTGATCCCTTTCGATCCCTACAACTTGGTATCAGAAACGGATCATATTTTGTCACAGTATGGAGTCAACTAGTAATAGTTGATGGTTAAATTGACATCGACTAATTATTCTATTTGGAGACCTATGATGGAAGACTTGTTGTTTTGCAAGGATTTGTATGACCCAATTGAAACTGTCATCAATTCTGATGGGAGTGTTACTAGACAATCTAAACCAGATAAAATGGATGAGAAAGATTGGGTAAAGTTGAAAAGAAATACTTTGGGGACTATAAGGCAGTGGGTTGATATTAGTATATTTAACCATGTGTCACAAGAGTCCGACTCTTATGATCCGTGGAAGAAGTTGGAAGGTTTGTATGAGAGGAAGACCGCTCATAATAAAGCTTCTTTGATTAAAAGACTTGTTAATTTGAAATTGAAAGGTGGAAAGTCTGTTTCTGAGCATTTTAGTGACTTCCAAGATATTATTAACAAGTTGACTACTATGAAAGTTGTTCTTGATGATGAGTTGCAAGCTTTGTTCTTGTTGAGTTCTTTGCTAGATAGTTGGGAGACCTTGGTTGTGATTCACTACAAGAAAAACTCAAAATAGCGACCACCTTTTTCTCAAAAATGGTCGCTATTTAGGCTTAGCGACCGTCGGAGACCAATTTTATGGCGGTCGTTAAACCTTGGTCGCAATTTCCAATTTAGCGACTGAAATATAGCTTGGAAGGGAAGTGATCCCACATATTCACATCTTAGAGTCTTTGGATGCAAGGCATACAAGCATGTTCCGTAAGAGCAGAGGTCAAAGCTTGATTCTAAGACTACTCCATGTGTGTTTGTTGGCTATGGTGATGAAGAGTATGGCTTTAGGCTTTTATGATCCAGAGAAGAAGAAGGTTGTGAGAACTAGAGATGTGGTATTCTTTGAGCACGAGATTCACTACTACATTTTTTAGCTATGGCAACGGTTAAAAATCGTTGCTATATATACCAAAACTGTTGCATTAGGCCTAAGGCAACGGTTATTAACCGTTGAGTTTGTTCGCGTTGCTATAGACCTAAGGCAACGGTTTTTTGAACTATAGATCTATTGCAACGGGACAAAGGAGCTATGACAACGGTTATATCTTTAAGAAACCGTTGCCAAAGTTATCTATGGCAACAGTTCAAAGAGCTATTGCAACGGTTCTAACCGTTGCCATAGGTCCATTAACCTATTGCAACGGTTTTAACCATTGCCATAGGTCTATTTCAATGTTTAAAATTGAGCTATGGCAACGGTTCAACCGTTGCCATAGGTCTATTACAATATTGAAACAAACCTATTGCAACAGTTGAACCGTTGTTGTAGGGTTAATTTTAACATTGAAATAACCTATAGTAATGGTTTGACTCACCAAACAATCTATTTTTCTACAATTAGTAAATGCTAATAGTATCATAGTAATTCAATAATAATAATAATGGCCGAAAAAACAATAATACTTCGTAATAAAATAAATATAGTATTAAGATTAATTAAAAACACAATATATTATTTAACTCTGTACACAATACATCGTTTAACTCGTTCCTTTATCCAAAAATCAACACATCAATACAAAGTAAATATACAGGGCCCCTGCTGTGGGTTTTGTGCTAGGCTAGAAACACTAAGGGATGGCTGCAGAGCAGGGGCTCAACCCTCAACAACCCAGTAGCCTGTAGAGGTGATGCAGGGGTAGCAACAACAACCCAAAACAGTGCAAATGCAGCAGCAGCGAAGGGCAGCGTCACAGTAGTAGCCCAAAATGTATAGCCAAAGGAAACCTCTGATGTTAGCTTCTGTGCTAAAAAATGAGCATTCCAAAGATCAAATACTAACTCAAGATTTAGATTGGCAATGATTGTAGCAGATCTCACTGGTGACAAATACATTATAATTAATAGTGAATAATTTAGTTAATATGCTAAAATGCAAGAGTTGAATGGAAGTTTGACAGCATGGAAATCAACCAGCCCTAAATCAACAAGCCACACCCTCCCGCCCTCTCCTACCACCACCACACACACAGCACTCACACACAACGCACACAGAAAGAACTATAGTATACTTGTAGCTTCAAGGCTTCAAACTACAGTATACTTGCAGATAGAACAAACAGCCCAGAATACAAAAAAAGGGAAAGCTGTAAAAAAAATAACATGTATATTTAGCTTGCAAAGGTTTACAAAGCATGACCGTCGATTGTTGTGCCAAAATTCAATATCTCTTAAACATGTAGAAGTTTCATGAAGGAATATAAAGCAAAATTTGACCGTAGAGTTGAGAATTTACCTTCTCCTTTATTCCATGTAGACCTTTGCTTGGGAGGGTTCTCGATGTTCCGGATTGTCTTGTTTCTATAAGTAATTTTCAATTGAGAAGTAAATGAAATTTAGAATTAGCACTTATGTTTTTTGCAAACAAGAACATATTTCAAGTTTTATAAAACCAACATATTGCATGAAATTAAGTCATTTTCTGCGTTACAAAAATGTAACCAAAAAACAAATGCATAGTAATAGCATTCAAATCAGTTTGAACCAGCAGAAATTGACAYAAAACAATTGCTAAAATACATACAAATTAAAGAAAACATTGCAAAAAAAACACTCCTTTAAACTGCAACTATTTAGCCATGTGTGTGTATAAAACCAAACATATATATAACTAACACAAAGTAGAAAAATACCCATTTAAACCGCAGCAGTGGTCATTATGCGAGGCATCATGATATGAACAGACACATTGTCAAGGATGGGACGTGGAGCTACAGAGTGCGAGTACAAAAAATCAAGGGTAGAGGAGAAATCAGTTAAATTGGAGCCAGACGAAGTTGGACTAGGCTCTTCCAAGCCCCGAACTCAATTCTATTCTTATTGGACGAAGAGTCCGTAGAACTTGCGTCGCTCATTATTACTTTGCTAAAAAAGAAAAAAAAGTGTGAAGAAAGGAAAGGTGCGAACAGTACCTGAAGTGCGAAGTCAACGAAGTGTTGAAGAAGATTTGAAAAAACTGCGAAGAGCGAAGCCTGAGAAGTCGCGAACTGCGAAGCTACGTCGTCGTCAAACTCAAAAAACTTGCGAAGTGTTGAGAGAGAAGTGCGAGGCGAGAGTGATTTTTTAGAGAGAAGTCAGAGCTAAAAAAGTCCCTCTCTCTCCACTTCAAGGGGTATTTATACCCCAGCCTCACCAGTTCTTCTTCTCCCTTCTTTTCAAATTTGAAATGGAGAAGGGAATTGAGCGGGAAGGCCAAATTGGCCACCCGAGCTGCTGTAATGCGAAATAAATATTGGGCGATTGGAATTCTTGGCCAGGCCACTCACCACTCACGAGGGCACACTTCCCAAGGCAAAAAAAGGAGAAATTATTTGATTTATGGTTTATTTACAAAGTGTAAGTTAATGTAAAATCAAGATCTAACACCCTAAAAATCAACCGATTTAGAGGGTCTTTGAGGGGCAAATAATGTGGCACGAAAAATCCTTGTCCACGTGTCCTCCATATATTGGGTCAAAGCGATCCATGTGGCAAGCGCTACTGATTAAATTAATCTAGACTGAAACGGGATGAAGAACCGACGTTCCTACACCAAAACGGTAGTAAAGGACACAAGGAAGCACAGATGGGTGACAAGTGTCACACATTTGAGGGTTGCCTTGGTTTTTGAGGGATTGCCTATAAATACCTCGAGAAATCAAAATTATGGCGCCTACATTCTCTTAACATTAATTGCATACAACTTCCAAGAAGCTTGAGAGCATCTCTCACTACTTTCTTTCTCTAGCTTGGCACTTTTACTCCCTTAAACCCGTACTTACTTAAGCATCGGAGGGGAGATAATCCAAATAGGATTATTCTCCTTTGTGCAGCTACCAGGCCAACTTTGAGGTGCTAGGAGCAAGAAGCAAACAAACAATGACCAGGAGATCGGAGATAGCCATGAGTCGTACTTTATCCAATAGAAGGTCACCTCTCCCGAGGTAGCATTGAAGGGAAGCCTCCACCCCTCTCTCAACCCAGAAGCTAGGGAAATCTTGTAGCCAGGATACGTCATCCCCAATTTATTTGCTACAACAGGTACCTACTAACGGATGAAGTAACAGAACTACTCAACGAAATTACCAAACTGCCCCCTTTTCTTATCTTTTTTACCTAAAAGGGCTTAAACCCTCTCCTTCTCTCTCTCTCTCTCTCTCTCTCTCTCTCTCTCTCTCTCTCTCTCTCTCTCTCTCTCTCATATCACGACATTCTCTTTCCTTCCTCTCTCCTTCCTTTCTCCTCTTAAACCAGCAACAACTTCAACACCATCAACAACATCATCATCAACAATATCAACATCATCATCATCATCACCCCTCATCAACTTCATCACTGTCGTCATCGCCTCCCTCCTCTAACCTTCGTCGTCGTTGTTGTCGCCTCGCTCCTCTCACCTTCGTCTCCTCTCTCCCCTCGCGTACCAAAGCCTCTCCTTTTCGATTTTTTTGACAAGCTAAGGTGAACAAAAACAAGTGGTAGCATCAATCTTTTGGGTTTCATTTTTCGATTTTTTTTGGTTGAATATTTCTTTTTTTTTTGGTTTAATTTTTCAATTGTTTGGGTTAAATTTTCTAGGTTTAATTTTTCGAATTTTTGGGTTTAATTTATTCAATTTTTGGGTTGATTTTATTCCAAATTTGGTATTTTTATTTGATTTTCATGGTGTTTTGGTTGAATTTTCAATTTTTGGTTTAATTTTCGTTTTTTAGTAAATTTTTTATTTTTAGGTTGATTTTTCGATTTTGCTCTAATTTTGATAAGCTGATTTTTAGTAGTGGCAATGGTAGTGGATTGGGGTGGAAGTGGTGGTGGATGGGGGTGGTAGTGGCTTGCTATGAAACCCCAATAATTGTGACAATTAAAGTAGATCGAAGTTGATGATAATGGTAGCAGAGGAGAGAGAAGGAAGTTGTCCATATACTTATACATGAAAATAAGTTGTCCATATACTTTTGTTGATAGTAATATGTCCATGCACAGTACATCCTCCTAAATGAAACCAAAAATAAAGAGGGGGAGGACAAGAGGAAGTAGAGGAGTAATGGTAGCAGAGGAGAGAGAAGGAAATGGTAGCAGAGGAGTAATGGTAATGGAGTGAACGAAGAAAGAGGACGAAAAAGAGGAAAAAAAGCATACAAGTGGGCCCTACTCCTTCAACGGCTCTGTTAACTCATAAGGGTAAAACATTAGTTGGTATCGAAATTTAAAGAAAACGTCGAATGTAGGTATTTAAGTAAAATAAAATTGAATCTAGGTATTTATTTTCAAAATGGCCTCGAAACTAGGTATTTATCCCCAATTTTTTCTTAAACTAACATATAATAAAAATATTTAATGTATAAATGATGCAAAAACAACCGTAAAATCTAGAAGTACCCAAAGTTCACGGAATAGAGATACTACATACAACATTTAATTATTTATAGGCGAGAGAGTGAGGGATAGCTCAAGTGGTTAAAACTTCGCTCCAGAATTCAAGTTATTTAATAAATAAATAAAAAATAGTTATAGGCGAGGGTTGTTGGAGTATATATGAACAGTGCATGGTATGGGACGAAAATTGCCCTGATTGTAATCAGTATCATTTGTAATTGAAGGCTTAACTATGTGCGAAGCAACAATATTAACAATGGCATGCTTGCAAAACGCCTCGAATTTTACCGAATAACCCAATTCCGCTGTCATAAGAACATCGAAATCAAGGTGTCCAAGACCACTCTCAAATCGAATATCGAAAGCAGGAGATTTCTTCAGRCTCAATCTAAATGCGACTGATTCGGACGTTAACAACGTTACGTTTCCTTTTCTTTGACTGAACTTACTTAATGCCTCTTGTGCTAGTTTTTGCTTGTTTTTGAATATTGAGACACGAACCTTATTGTACTTGATTTTGAGCTTGTGGTTCGGGTTGTGGGACCGTATCACAACCTTGAAAACTGCCGTGAGACGATCGTCGTCTGGTYGTAGGTTGAAACTGGTCACGGAGGCGTGCTCGAGACTGATGATTGAATCCTTGGGCTTGACCACWAAAACATAGATYATAAACGGTAAAACTAGTACGACAAACACGACGATGACAGTTATGATAAAAATCTTTGTAGCACCTATGCATGTTTTGCAAGAGGACGACATTGAGTTGATAAATTGAGGATTTTTGTTTTCACTAATTGAAATTCGACAATGTTGTGATGAAATACTTTTATAGTTATACGAATGATTGAAAGTCAACATTCATTATTCATTGATTGCCTTAGAAATGTTTTTGTATGATTTTATTAAAAAGGCTTCCACGAATTAAAAAAAAGGGAAAATTATAAAGTATGTCAATTGTTACCATATGAATGATATGATAATACAAGTCATATGCATATTTGCATAATGCATGTTACTAATACAACGAACAGTCATGCATTATTTCTTGGAGTACTATTTGGAATTGGTCAACATATAAAGTCAATATTACTAAGAAATTAATAAATTCTAACTAGTGAGGGAATTAGGGAGAATTCATAAGCGAGGGATTTCAAGTGAAATTGTAGATAGAAGAGAGTGGAATCAATAGTGAGATTGATTAAGGGGTTATTAAGTTTGCGGAGGAACTTGAGAACGATCTTAGTTTGTACTAAATGTGCATCCTTTTATAATTACAGAAGGTATTGTATGCATCGGATGTACAATAAATTTATTGTACATCAAACATATAGCTGTCTCTTATACACATCTAGATGTGTATAAGAGACAGATGTGCATCCTTTTATAATTACAGAAGGTATTGTATGCATCGGATGTACAATAAATTTATTGTACATCAAACATATAGTTACCCTTTATATTAATATAGTGACCCTTTATATCAATATAGTCACTCATTCTCAATTTACATCAATATAGTGATAAATAATAAGGGTCACTATATTAATAAAAAAGGTTACTATATTAACCAAAATGGTCACTATAATCTGATGTACAGTAAATTTATTGTACATCCGATATACCTAATACTTTGTCTTATAATTAAGACGAAATGTTACTTGTGTCACGTCACCATTTTATCTTTTAACAACAGTGGCGGAGGGAGGGGGGCCAACAGGGACTATGACCTCCCTCATATGACCCAAATAAAAATCTGCTACTAGGTCTAGTGAACCACACGTAACTTGTAAGCCCAATTTGATAGAAAAGAAGATAAAAACTGAAATAATTGAACCAGTGATCCACACGTTGTAACTTGTAAGGAGTGACATAGTAATTATATAGTATGTCAACATCGTCATAGGTCCTATAAATCTATATTCATGGACTGAAGACAATTTCACAAATTAAAGTTACTGTCTTCGTGACACATACAAATGTAAAAAGAAATTTAAAAATAATAATAACAACAATATATTGTATTATAATATACATAATTACTGTAGGACGTGGGCCGCGCCCTCAGCGTATAGCGGGAGCGCGGCTTGGTACTACATCGAGGTGCTTGGTCGTGGGCTTGAAGCCACGGATCCCGCACGTGAGTGCGTTGGGGTAAGTGTTGTCGAGTAAGGGGAGTCGCATAGGGTGTCATTTGGTTCATCTCAGCTGATTATTTAAACTGAATAAACTGCATATATATATTGAATTAACTGAACTGAAATGAACTGTAACTCAACTTAACTGAACTGAGTCAAACTGAAAACTGAATTTAACTGATAATATAAAATGAAACTGAACTGTAACTGAACTGACAAACTGAAACTGAAATTAACTGTTTGAAAACTGAAATTAACTGTTAAATAAACTGAAACTGAAATTAACTGTTAAATAAACTGAAACTGAAATTAACTGAACTGAAATTACTGAATTGAACTTAACTGAAACTGAAATTAACTGACTGAAATTAACTGAACTGAACTTAACTGAAACTGAACTTAACTGAACTGAGATTAACTGAAACTGAACTTAACTGAACCGTAATCAACTGAAACTGACTTACTGAACTGAGATTACTGAACTGAACTTAACTGATGCCGTAATCAACTGAAATCTGGAACTTAAACTGAACTGAGCTTAATTGTAAACTGAACTTAATGAACCGTATTCACTGAAACTGACTAACTGAAACTAAAATTAACTGAACATTATAAAGTAATAAGCTAACTAAAATAGACTAAATGAACTACATTAACTGAACTAAAACAAAATGAAACTAAATTTAAATTGAAATAAAAACTAAAAAACCAAATAAATATATAGAGAAGTTTACGCTTTATTAATTAGATAATTTTCACTTGATTAATTATTTAAGATATAAGTATTTGTTGAGATTTTGAGATGACATTATTTTATTTTTTTGAAGGGAGATTTTGAGATAGATGTAATGTAATGTAAATAAGTAAATTGAATTTGATATGAGGATAATGTTAAGGTTAAATGGTAATAACTAATGACACATAAAATATGATAAGTATATATGAGTTACTCGTATATTACGTAATACCAATTTCCATTGTTCTTCTTATAAAACTTGATGAATCAATTATGAAAATTTGCTCATACTATGAAAGTATATATAAGTATTGTTGTTGCAAAATAAGTATATATAATATTGTTGTTGCAAGTTGCAACTTGCAAGTTGGCAACCTTATCAACGGTTTAGATTAAATTTTTGTAGATCTAATGGTTGATATTAAAATATGTTTAATTAATGGTTAAGATCAAATGATTTCACAATGGAGGTTTTGATTTACATGCTTTTGGCCAATTTGCGAATCATGTATTAGTGTTGTGAACCAATAGAATCTTACTTGTTTTTTTTTTTTATAGAATAATTTTTTTTTTTAAATAATATGAGTATTAATTGACTTTATTGATTTGCTAATAAATTCTTAGTATAAAAGGTAACTTGTTTTTTGTATTTCTAAAATTTATGCAATATTTATTTCAAATTATGCAACTATTATTTTGATTAATCAATAATTATAATTTTTATTTATAGTTTATATTCTATTAATGAAATTTAAAAGTCTATAATTACACCTAAAAAAGATAAACTTGAAAATAATTCATGAGTTGATTTATCAAAATGAACTAATAAGGCATGTTATGTTATGATATATTATTATGATCGATTTATCAAGTTGAAATACGTAGTTATTAATATATAATATCTATTTGTTGTATATTGTTAATTATGTATTGATCTTAGATGAAGTTGATTGGTACATATTAATGATCTATTAATTGACTTTGAGGTGATTTTTGAATCTATTAATTAACTTAGATTGATTTTGTTAGTCGAATTTGATGTCATGTGGCTCACAACTTAACGACATCCATAAGAAACTTATGTGAGGTTTACTTATAATTCTCATCGTCTATAATTATGATCGACAATCAGTAAACAACTCGAAGTATTTAAGACCAAATTTGGACAATTTGTACTAATAACTATAAATCACAATTGATCTGGATTTGGTAAAATAGTGAGCTATCGTTGAAACGCTATCAACAAACTCGAATCAATCCCATTCAATCTAACTGAATGAACGAACAACATAAAAAAACTAAACGGAATTGAGCTCAAATCGATATCAACAAACGAATTGATACTCAATGCGATATAACCAATTCGAATTGAATTGGGTTGATTGATTTATGGGTTTATAGAATTGTACAAACCTAATATCATCAAACTGATATTGACTAAATCTCAACTAACTGAATTGAACTGAACCGAAATCGATATAAATTAAATCTGGATCTTGGTTCAATAATTGAGCTACTGTGAAATAACTACCACCACAACTCGAACCTAATCCAATTCCAACTCAACTGAATTCAACAGAACAACATAAAACAAACCAAACTGAATTGAACTCAATGAAATCAACACAAATTCGAATTGAATTGAGTTGAACTGAAATTATGGTTATTGAATTGTACTAACTAATATCATCCAAAACTGAATTAATAGAATCTCAACTTACTGATGAACTAGAACCGAAACCGATCAAAACCTGAAACCAAACTGAACTAAAATATTAGTATCAACGATGATCTGAACCGAAACGAACCCAACCTGAAACCACCTTGGATTTTGAATTTGAAAAAAAAATACGTCCTTTTTTTTTTAAACTGTGAATTGAAAAAAAAAATGAAACGAATAAAACCAAACAAAATCTGAACTGAACTAAACTTTGTTTTAAACTGAATTGACTGAACCGATACCAACAAAATGAACTGAATCTAAAACTGACTTCGTTATAACTGAATTGACCTGAACCGATAACCAAAACTGAACTGAACTGAACTGACTTCGTTTTAACTGAATTGAACTGAACCGATACCAACTAAAACTGAACTTGAAACTGAACTGAATCTTCGTTTTAAAACTGAATTGAACTGACTGTACTAAACTGCAACTGTTTCAATCCGTAAAACTGAACTGATCTGAACTGAACTTGGTCGAACTGAATTGAACTGAACACTGTTATCACCGAACTGAATGAACTGAACTGGATTTCATCGTTAAAACTGAACTGAACTGAACTGTATTGAACTGAATGTTTGGTTCAACATAACTGACTATTGATCCCGAATTGCAGGCC
Source organism: Bassia scoparia (assembly GCA_008642245.1). Taxonomy (NCBI): domain Eukaryota; kingdom Viridiplantae; phylum Streptophyta; class Magnoliopsida; order Caryophyllales; family Amaranthaceae; genus Bassia; species Bassia scoparia. The sequence goes on from SNQN01006791.1 coordinate 28,063, forward strand.
TAGTCGCACCAGTGCCTAGAAAGGTTCATTCACGGACGCCCCGAAACTGTTGGTGCCGGGAAAACAGGCCCCATGCGGTCCAATCAAGTACCAGTCGTGGTTTTTCGGGGCACATGGTCACGAAATGCAATCTGAACCACAATTCGACATCTGGTAGCGGCCTCTATCGTCCGGTCTCAATGATAATCTCATAAAACGCGATTTATTGGATGCAACACACTTACATATTCCGTAACCTTCATTCACCACTAGCCCTAGAAAATTATCAAGTGTATGTTTTCTATTATTCACAAGCAGACTACTACCCTAGAACTTGTGACCACTTTGTATTAATGCCTGTTTAAAACGGTGCCTAAAAAACGGATGTCCATAGTTAATCCCTACTTAAAGTAATTCACAAAAAATTTCCGCTTTGTTTAGCAAAAATATATACAACTTATGCAACAATGACACATGAACAGTATATGAACTTCAAAATAATATACAAATCATCTTACCCTTAAATCTGCAAACAAACAAAGGTTAGTTTGTAAAACCGAAGCAACGAATCTTCTCCGCCTTGAATCTGCTATATAACGACAAATAAAAACAAAGTAGCTTCATGGAGCGCAATGAATCTTTCGCCTTTACATCATATACAAGAATAAGAAACGTTAGTGACCATGAAAGATAATAAATAATGAAAACGAAATCAAAAGAACGAAGAAACAAAAAATGAAACTTGGCAAACCTATGAAAACCTACATATTACAAGGAACGAGTTCAAGTCGGTCTCTACATTGTTTGTATTACATTAAAACTCATATAAATGATTTTAACCAAATTACGAAAAAGGAGAGAGATTATTGGTGATAATCTTAGAATTCACCTTGGTTTTTGCTTGCAAAACGAATAGAAAGAACGCAAAGACTCGTATTAATGGATAATTGTGAAAGAGTTGTGAATGAGATTTGTTAAGTGATGAGAACTGCTTGAAGTGAATTGGAAGTCGAAGTCGTGTGAAATCGTATGTGAAATCTTCGACAAATCTTTAAGGCAAGCAATATTTATACGCGCATCGCAGAGAGCCGACATCGACCAGACTCCTCACCAACGAGCAGTCATTATCCACGCATAACGGCAGCGTATATAGCCCCCACTTGGCTAAGCTATTCGACTGCTCCTCAGTCGATAACGCTCTCCAGGCGCGTATACCCTAGCTATATACCTCCAAAGGAGCGTATAACGCAAAGCTTCTTGTGTATATATTTTTTCCCAAAAAATCGAAATATTTTGATTCGGAAAATTCTTTGCCATCAACGTCTATTCTAAATTACGGATTATTCGAGTCTCCTTTCGCAAGAAAGTAATATTCTAAACATTCCGCGTAATTTAATTATTCAGTATTTTCCTTCTGCAGTATTCGCGTATTAAACATTGCAAAATTCAAAAAATCATAGAAAACAGAATAATTTAAAAATACTAACGATTCGAAAAATGTGACAAACATGATGGAAAACAAAAGCATGAGAATCCCAGCGTAACTTGTTTGAAAACTTGAGTTTATCGAGAAAACCGAAAGAAAATATTTTTCCACTTGTCTAGCCTTTGACTCTAATTTCGTGTACTTGACTTACATATTCGAGCTCATTCGAGTTTAGTTCTTTTTTCGAGTTCGAATTAATTGCGACATTGATACGTATCATTGATACTCATTTGGGAACATTTTAGGTGTCTACCAATTACAGATATTAATTATTAAGTTTTTGTCAACATTCTAGTTTTATGCGATATTATTTTAATTTGTTTGTTATATGTACCTTAAGGGCCTAAATATAAGAATTGATTGCATTTCTAATTAGTGGAAATTATTGGATAAACAAAACCAAAATAACACAATACAATGCATGTCAAGGCTTGACTATTAATTTTTCTCTTCTATTTAGGCCTCTTAAAAGCTTATATACATAATTACATATATCATTCTCAAAATTGTTCACAAGTTGAATGTAAATTTTGAATTAATTATTTATGGGAGTGTATTTACTTTTAAGTTACGATTGTTTTTTTTTTTTTTTTTTTTTTTAACTATTGCCTCTTTATCCTAAGTATTTTTATTCTTTGCTATAAGTTGCAATCACAAAAATTGGTAATTCTCTCTCTTTGAACTTGTTATACTTTGAATATTATATCTGCAGTAATCATTAACTTTCCTTTTAACTTGTTATTACTTCGGAGAAAATTCAGTAGAATTATCATATCTTTTAGTTTTTTACTATTTCATTACTTTATTGATTGTTTAATAAAATCTTATATGATTAATATATAATTATATTTTACATTGTAAATTTCTTAAACTTTTTACATTCCCAATGATTATTTAACAAATGAGTATGTTACATCACAAAAAAAACTTCCATTCCCTAGCAATTCACATATCCATTAGATTGGTATCAAAAAAATTAAAATACAATTCATGAATTTAGTCCCTCAATAATCTATTGTCGCGCCCTGCCTCTGACATGTCAAGGAGAGTTTCTTTTTTTGGAATCTTCAATTTTTTGCTTTTTCATACTGTTGGGTTTTTTATTTCGGCAAACAAGGCTCAATTCCATCAATAAAATCATCCAACATGTTTAGTCGATTCAATAGTAATATCCCGTATTTTAAAACCTAATAAAGAAATATTAATTATGATATATAAAAGTCTTCTAATCTAACATATTTCTAAACTAATTTTTTCTAAACTATATTACCAAAAGTACATTGTTCATATATTAAAATACACAATTATCATTTCATAACACATAATATCAACCATGTATAAAACAAGTATTATGCCAGAAGTTACATTAATCAGCTATAAAGTATAACGAATATATTCACAAGTATATATATTTATTTATTCACAGTATACATGCATTCCTTTTGGTTTAAAAAAATCTTATACAGGAGTCTTGTGAATATATATATACTTTGAAATACATTTTAGATATAAGTGTATTATTATATATGAAATCATTATTGTGTATATGGTATTATAATACGGCAGTACACAATATATCATTTACAAATATATTATATAACACAAATTTAAGATATAAGGTAAAATGTAGAGAATATTAGTATATATTAGTTTAAAATATAAGGTAAGAAAATGATATAAACATCAAACACAAAGTTGGTCAAAAACACCAAACCAATAAAAAATTAATGGGGTTTTCTGTGAAATACCCCTAAATTTTCGCGTTTTCCACGAAATGCACCTGATGTTTTTTTTGTCTACAAAATGCCCCCGAAGTTTTAAACCCTTCCACAACATAACTTAAATAGTTATATTTAACCAAACGTAGTTAATTAATGATAATATTAAAAAAAAGTTAAAAAAATTTAAAAGAAAATAAAATAAAAAACCAACAACTCCCCCCTCCCATCACCCACCCCCACTGCACCACTCCTCCACAAACACCAACTAACACCACCAGCCTGCCCACCAACCATCGCGCCACAACCAACACCAAAACCACCAGCTTGGCCAACAACAAAAGCAACCCTCCTTCTCAACCACCACGTCCCACCCAGACTAGAAGCCTTCGAACAACACCCACCTTCGAACAAAACCCAGCCAGCCACCCCTACTCTAGTAAATCCACATCACCCCAATGGAGGCATTGAACCCACCCAACAACCCACATTTAACCCGACAACAACATACTCAATTTTACAAAAAAAAAGTTCAATTTCAAACTCGATTTCACTTCGAACCATCTATTCCAATCGAAAGTTGATTTAAAAACGGATTTCGAAAATTGATTCGAAAATTGAATTCGAAAATTGATTTGGAGTTTGATTCGTAAATTGATTTAGGGGGTGGTTCAAAAATTGATTTGGGGGATGGTTCGAATTTAGTTCAATTGGCGATGGTGGGTTGAGTTTGCGTTCGTTGTTGTGGGGTTCATGTTGGTTGGGTGCGCGATGGTGTGGGGTTCGCGTTGGTTAGCATAGGTGTTGATCGAGCTGGGTCTGTGGTGACGTGAATGCGTGATAGTGTTTCTGAGGGTTGAAAGGTGGTCAAGTGGGTGGTTGGTGATGGGAGGAGTGGTAGTGTGGGTGGTCAGGTGGTGGTGTCAGTGATTGGTGGTGGCTGGGAGGAGTGGTGGTTTAGGAGTATGGGTGGTTGGTGGAAGCCTGAGAGGTGAGAGTAGGGGGTTTTGGGGTTTTGGTGTTTTTTTTTTGTTTTTTATTTTAATTTTTAAATTAAACTAACCATGGTTAAGTTAAATTAGCTATTTTTTTTAGTCAAGGGGGCAATAAAATAAAATTAAAGGCCTAATAACATAGGCAAGTCATACAAGTTAGCCAAAAGAGGAGCTAGTGTTTGAGCAATCCAGCAAGTGTTAAATTAGCTATTTAGATTATGTTGTGGAAGGGTTTAAAACTTCGGGGGCATTTTGTAGACAAAAAAAAAACATTTGGTGTATTTTGTAGAAAACGCGAAAACTCAGGGGTATTTCATAGAAAAACCCAAAATTAATATTTTACCAAAAAATGAAATGAGAAGTGACATACACATACTTATAATGTATGATAAATTATAATTAGTCACAATGCACTGAGGAGATTAAAAAAAGAATAAACACTACTGGCACGAGAATGAATGAGAAATGTAAAAAGTCGAACACAAAAAAGAAAGAGTAGCATGTGACCGTTACAAATCACTGATTTATTGTTCACATTAATTAATGTGATCCATCCATACAAAACGAATTGTACCTTTAAGTGAGAGCTTGGGGTGAAGGTTAATCACTGTTGTCATCGGGTGAATATCCTCGTTCACCATAAAAAAAAAAATAAAAAATAAAAAATAAAATAAGTGAGAGACTACATACAACATCTAATCTCTATACATAAGGGAAGGGGGGAGGAAGATGACGTCCCCCTCTTAAATGCCTTTATACCTTTAATGAATTCTAATTTTGGAATTGAAGTGCTATAATTACCTTTTTACTTTAACATCGCCCCAGATTTAAATCGAAATTCATTATTATGTAACTTAATTAGTACACAAAGTTAAAACAACTGAACATTACTTCAAATTGAATTGAAACACATATAATATAATACTTTAATTTCATGTCACATTTATTTACAAAACAATTAGCAATTCAGAACAAATTGTATTGGTAATTAGGCTATAAACAATTTAATTTAATACATTCTATATAATCATTTTAATGAAATATTACAATTTTATACGTCTAAGCGACGCACTGCGTGCACATAAAAACCTAGTTAGTATAGGCGAGGGTCGTTGGACGATATATGACAGTACATGGTAGGAACGAAAACTGCCCTGTATTGTAAATCAGTATCATTTGTAATAGACAGCGCTTAACATGCTAGAAGCAGTAATGTTAACACATGGCGATGCTTGCAATAAGCCGTCGAATTTGCCGATCAATTGCGCTGTCATAACACATCGAAATCATGGTATCAAGATCACTCTCGAATTTGAATATCGAAAGCAGGAGATTTTCTTCAGCCTCAATCTAATGCGACTTGGATTCGGACGTTAATAACGTTAACGTTTCTTTTCTTTGACTGAACTTACTTTAAATGCTCTCTTGTGCAGTTTTTGCCTGTTTTTTGAATATTGAAGACACGAACCTTATTGGGTACTTGATTTTTGAGCTTGTGATTCGGGTTGCGGGGACGTATCACAACCGTGAAAACTGCGCGTGAGACGATCGTCGCCTGGTGGTAGGTTTGACAGCTGGTCACGGAACGCGTTCTCGGGCTGATGATTGGATCCTTAAGGCTGACACCTAAAATAGATGAAAATCGGTTAAACTACTACGACTAACAGTTCTAACGGAGATGAAAGCTATGAATATAAATCTTGTAACACCTAATGTGCAGTTTGCAAGAGGACGACATTGGGTTGATAAATAGAAGGATTTTAAGTTTAATTGCTTTCAGTTTGAAATTGAGAAAGTAGTGATGAAATGTATATATGTTAATATGATGATTGAAGTCAATTGGTTGAACAGTCATCTTCCGTTAATTTCTTTGATGCCTTAACTTAGAAATGTTTTTGTATGATTTTTCATTAAAAGAGGGTTCCATGAATTAATTAAAAGGAAAATTATAATGTATGTCAATGTTACAGTCAATATCTCATATGGCATATTTGCACTAATGACATGTTAGCTAATTCAACGAACAGTCAATGCATTAATTTCTTGGAGTACTATTTGGAATTTGGTCAACATATAAAGTCAATATTACTAGTAAATAATAAATCTAACTAGTGAGGGATTAGGCGAGGATTCATAGTGAGGGATTCAAGTGAAATTGTAGATAGAAGAGAGTACAATCAATTGGTGGGATTTGATTAAGGGGTTATTAAGTTCACAGGGGGGAACTTTGAGAAAAGTTTTAGTTTTGTAGCTAAGTGTTGCATCCTTTATAATTAAGACGAAGAAGACTACTTTGTGTCTCGTCACAATTTTTATCTCTTGGCAGTAATAGATGAGTTACTCTTGTTTTGGGAAATCTTCTATTGCGTTGCCCTTAGTCATTTGTTTGAGTTTAATTTCGGTAAGTGCTCAAGTTCTGTTCAATAGAAATCACCAACGATGTATTGTTCAGTCGATCCAACAATAATTCCCCGTATTTTTAAAAACCTAATTAATAAATATTAATTATGATAAAAAGTCTAATTAACATATTTTCTAAACTATATTTCATATTCCTTATCTTTTTTAATAATAGAGTTCTATTTATTTTGATGAGGTCAAAATTATTTTAAAAAAAATTAAACTTATACTAATAAACATCCACAAAGGTGGAAACCTTTGCAAGGAGAATTGAGAATCAAACATCAACAAAGGCATGAAACTTTAATAGGGAAAATTAATTGAACGTCCACAAAGGCAAAACACCTTTAATTTGAAGGGAGAAGTGAGAATTGAACGTCCACAAAGGTGAGAAGCCTTTATGTAGGGAGCATTGATAATTGATCATTCACTAAGGCAGGAAATCTTAGCTTTCAAGGAGAACTGAGAATCGAACATCCAAAAAAGCAGGTTATCTTTGGAGGGAGAATTATAGAATCGAACATCCAAAAAGACGGGAAACCTTTCGAGGGAGAATTGAGAATAAAACATCAACAAAGAAGGAAAATAATTAGAGGGGGAATTGATAATCAGACATACACAAATAAGGGAATAACGAACCTTTGTAAGGAGAAATTGATTTGAGTTGAAGAATGATAATAACTCGATACTTTGACACATGCTATTTCTGTTGGGGACTAGAACTAAAGGGGTATTTTTCGAATTCTAGAGAATATAACAACTCAGATAAGTGATGTTGAACCTTAATTTATTTTTATTGCCTTTGTCATCATCGAGGTAAGACAACCTATGTATCCTACTGAAATTAGACCTATCATAGTTCGTCATCGAGGTCGTCGTGTGTGCAAGTGATAAACAATGGTCATTTGGAGAAAAAATTTGAGGTTATAATGTAGGCTTTAATATTTGAAAGGGTGATAATTGTTTCAATGGTATGCAATTGTGCTTTGATTGACTTTTGCGTTGTATTGTAATTGAATTGACAAGTTTTTGTATTTTGATTTTTGAATTTGAAGTTGACTTTTGTCTATGATTTGACTTTGATTTGAAATTTGGACTTTGATTTTGACTTTTGATCTTAATTTTTTTTATCTAGTGGCACACAACGCACATGTGCGTGCCGGTGTTGCACGTGAAAATCAGCCATAAACAATTTATTAGTTTGTGTATCAAATGAGAAATTCATTAAAAATCTTCGATTGCTTTCAATATTTGCTTAGTTACCCCTAAATAACTAAAATTGAAACATTACTTATGTAGAAATTATATCAAAAGTATAACTAAAGATAATAAATTTGTATCTGTGTTGCATTCCAATCCATATGACAATGTAAAACAAGTAACATCCCAACTTGTACATTGCAATGCAACCCTGGTTGCCAAAAAACTTAATGCACTCAATGCCAGAGACCAAGCTCAAAATAGCAAAGATGAGGCAGAGAGCAGGGCTAGCCAACTGACAAAAGATTTGGAGTTTAGGGACATCAAGCTCAGAAGGCTAAATGAAGATAAGGTGAGATTGGAGACCAACCTAATCTTGGAGAGGAATCAGCTGAATGAAGTAAGAGAACAGGTCAAAAAGCTGTCTGAGGAAATTGCGAGGAAGAAGGAAGAATAAGATAGGATGGCAGAAGATCTTGCCAACAACTTCTATTACACCTCTCTTATTTGTTTCTAATGTGCAAAGCATGTGGATCCCGACTTTGACTAGTCAAAGATGGATGAAGCCTTGGAAGCTAGTATCGGAGAGGTTAGCCCCCTCAAGAGAGGTTCTACCACCATCACTTGCAAAGTTGTTCGCTCTGGAATCAGGGCGGGTGAACCCAACTGGTGATGTTGAAGGCAATGAGGTGGAACATGAAGGTGAAGAGTGGAAATAACCTTTCCTAGTGAGAACCAGGGTTTGGATGAC
>SNQN01006792.1:6998-18802 GCA_008642245.1 Bassia scoparia
TGTACGGGCGTCGGGCATCACCGGGCCGAACTGGGTCCAGTCCCTCTACTCCGAAGGGTACAATTTAAGGGCGGCTCAGATTGTTTGCTAGAATTGAATTCTTGCGTTTCCATATTGTGAGTATGCAAGGATTTGTGTGTTTATACTCGAAATAAGTACATGAAGTCTGGTRGTGCACCAAAGGTCCGGATCAGGGGACAAGGGTAAGGGTGAAGTAGTGCAGAACACCCCCCCGCGTCTAGCGGCCTTAGTTATTGCGAGTTCATTGTTCGAAAGACAACAACAAACAATTTYYATTTTAAACCCTAAGCATGCAAAGTTACTATACGGGTTGTTTAACAGAATACTATGCAAATAGTGTCTATCTTGTTGTGGCATGTGTTGTTAATTCCGTATTCTAGGAGCCTAATGCCAGTCGTCCATAATTATCTTATTAGGAGTGAAACACGAAATTTGCAAGTCTTTGTTAAAGCATATTATATGTGTGAGAGAAGCATGCACGCACTCATGCGAGGAATAGAAAGTTATGCCTTAAGGTTGCTTTTAATTTGAATTGCCAAATCGTTATTAGTCAATATTACATGAAAATTACATAGAAAGTCGAATTTCTAAACTAGCATACAAAGGGGGGGGGGGGTTTAGAATTGAGAAGTTAACCTCAAACCTACCTCGCAACACGATGTGGAAGACCAAGGACGTAGCTTCGGACCCTTAGGAACCCTTTTCGAGCCTTTAGAACCCTCATAAACCTCTTAGATCTAATGCAAAAGAGTGTTTGAATGTGTTTGAAAGTGAGAGACAGTTGGACGAGTGAGAGAGAGAGAGAGTTGAGTCGTCTCAAGTTCGTTCAAAGTACATAAAAGTTCGCTGAAATGAATGAGGAGCTCTCTTATTTATAGGCAAGGGTCAAAATTAGCCGAAAAGAGTGAAGTCTTGGGCGTAATTACGCCCGAAACTGGGCGTAATTACACTCAAAGCTGGTCGCAATTGCGCCCAGCACTTAATAGATATTTCGCCGATTTGCCTTGCCTTGAATAGCGAGATCGTGATGAAATAAAATTGAATAAAATAATATAAAATATATGCATGATTTTATACAATTGCGGCTGATTTTATTGCGATTTTCGGGATATTTGGCTAATTCGCCTTACCTCGAATAGTGAGATGGTAATGAAATAAAATCGAGATAAAATCATACAAAATATATGGGTGATTTTATATGATTGCAGATGATTTTATTGCAATTCTCAGGATATTTTGCTTCCTCGGGAAGCTTGACTCGAGGCAAACCATTTTGGGATGGCCCGCTTTGCTCAGTTTTGCGTTTTTGCTTAAGAAATTCGTAAACATTAAACCATAAATCGAAAAAATTATGGAAAAAATATGTAAACACACTATTTTACTTGCGAAAAATAGTGTGTTGTGTTAAAATTTCATGAATTTTGGAATTGTTTTCATAATTTAATTAATTATAGAAAAATTAATTAAATTGCTGAAAATTCCAAAAATTGCCAAAAATGCTAAGAAAAATTCAGAATAATTCCGAAAACATCTAGAAAAATGTTTAAAAATATGTTAAAATTATTTGAAAATTAAAATTCATTTTTTGAGGTGCTAAATACCTGGAAGAGGTGCTCGGTGTAACGAAACTTGCTTTTTTTAGGGCTTGTCAAGGTCCTAACTCTCTTGATTTCATTTGTGAGTTGCGAGGGGTATCWTATCATTGGCCGTTTTGGTCTAGGTACAAATGTAGGTATCTWCAGAAGYCCCCACCTGGTACCTACAAAACAAATGCGTTAGTTTTACCTACACCTGCGGTTGCATGTTGCCTGCTTGATCGTCGTTGTTGCTAATGCTTTTGCTTACGTCTCAACCTATGCTTCTGATTCCACTAGGTTCTCTGCTTTTGCCTATGGTTCTAATTTCATTTGCGATCTTTTGAGTACTGATTGTGCTTTCACTTACAGTTCTGATTCCACATGGGATTTTTTGTGAGAACTAATAGTATCTTCACCTATGGTTCTAATTCTACTGAGATCTTCTGCTAACACGTTTTCCACCTTGATACTTCCGTTAGGACTTCCTAGGGAACTTCTATTTCAATGTCAAATCTGTTGCCTCCGTTAGGACCTCATGGGGAATTTCTGCGGTGTCCGTAATGATGCTTTCGTTTGGACTCCTTTGGCGAAGATGAAATGGCATCTGTATCGATGCTTTCGTTTGGACTTGGTACTCGCTTGATCTATTTTATCCCATCTCGGCTAGTCGTTCGGGAATATTAATATAATTGTAACGCAGCATATAGCCACGATCGCGTATAGCAAATGTCTTTTTACTGCTGCTTGCTTTATCCCATCTCGGCTTGTCGTCCGGGAGAACTAAAATGGAGGTAATGTCGCGTATAGCCACGATTGTGTATAGCAATGTCTTTTTGCTGGTACGTGCACTGATCAACTTTATCCTATCTCGGCTAGTCGTCCAGGGAAATCAGTATGGAGGTAACGTCGTGTATAGCAACGATTGCATATAGCAATGTCTTTTTGTAAATTTTTTCATTGCGTATACACAATTGAGCTAATGCTTGGCCCTTGCGAGAATGATGCAACTTCAACTACGGAATATGTGCTTTGACTTTGATCTTCTTTCGATCTTCATTTGATCTTGGCTATTGCTTCATTGTGACTTTGCATTTGCTTACTGCTTGTCGTAGCTCTGTAGGTGTATTTTTGGTAACGATTTGATGACTTTTGGGCCCATTTTGCTTGCTAAGGGGCATTTTGGTCATTGTGCATGAGTTTGAAAATTAGTTGGAATTCCCGGGAAGTACCAACGACATTTAAGTGCAACGGGCTTCGCGCGTACACAAGTGGGCCCACGTTAAAAGGCTCGAAAATCGAGACAAAAATAAGCAGAAGCTGGGCGCAATTACGCCCAACTTTCAGCCTATTTTTAAAGCCACTTTGCCTCATTTTATGCTTTGTCTTTTGCTTTTCTCTTCTCAAATACTCCCTAAACTCCATTATTGGTTAGAGGAATTGCTTATAAAGGCTTTGTTTGCTCAGCAAATCCTAAATTCAAGTAATTTTACTACTCCAAACTTGAAATTCACTTGTAAGTTGCAAATTCATATTCAAAACCATGCCATTTGAATATGCCTTGTCAATTTGTGCAATTGAATTGGGGCTTTCTCCCTTGCTTGTGTATGCACTACTACAAATTTTGGATAAAACACCAAATTTAAGAGATTGGTTATTTCACAAAATCGATCACTTTGGTTAAAAAAACGGTTTTTCAATAAAATCGGGCTCTTAGTTTCATCAAAGAAACCTGTTTCATGGCACCGATTTCTAAGGATAGTTGTTGGGCCCACCAATACCAATTTAATCGGTTTGTTTTAATTAGTTTGATTTTTATTGTTTTTGAGGTATCACGCACCACTTTATTACTCCGTAAATATCAAGGCCATTCTAGTAGCTTCTCCACTTTTTTCCTATCTTTCTCAATTTACCTCTCTTCTCTCATTTTCTCTCACTTAGGGTTAGGTTTTTTCTCCTTCTTCTCTTTTGAATTTCTGGTTTAAACGGTTGAGGTTTAGATGGCCATGAGAAGATTAGAACGGACCTGCCACCGCAAACGTCGTTGTTTACTAGACATTTAAGCCACAACTTGTCGTTGAAGCTACCTCAACTTGGAAGATCCAATGTAAGTCAATCTTCACTATCAACAAATTTTCAGCAATTTTGTTTTCGATATTCGTTTCCGTTTCTTTGATTTTTTTTATTTTCGATTCTTTGATATTGTATTTTAGATTTCCAATTTCAGGTTTTTTATTCTTTGATTTTTGATTTTTTTTTCGTTTACTTTTTCTGATTCTTTTTTCTTTGATATTTGATTTTTCGTTATGTGTTAGTTTGTGTTTCTGGGTTTTATTTAAGGATTTTTTTATTTCCTAAATTTAAGGAATTAAATATAGTAAGATAGTTTTTATTGTTGGTTTTCAGGGTTTTTAAGTTTGTTTGAATTTTTTCAATTTTTTCAATTATTTTTATTGCTTTTGATTTTCGTGTTTTTCTGTAGTTGTCAAATTATTTGATTTATTTTTCAATTTTCATTTCTATTCTTATTTCTATAGATCCCGGTTTACTTGTTTTTTAATTTCTGTTTTTGATTTCTATTTGAGTTAGTTTCAAGTTTTTTTTTTTGTTTTTTGGCTTTTGTGTCTGTTTGATTTTTGTGTTTTCTCGATTATACTATGAGGAAGATTTTTCGTTAATTTACATTTTCTTTTCAAATTGAATTTTTGTTGATTGTTTTTTCAAATATGACCTACTTTTTCGATTATGTTTATTGATGTATTGTTCCATTTTCATTTTGGTGTTCTTGATTTTGTTTGATGTGTTCGTTGTTATTGTTGTATTTTGTTTGAATGTTCTGATTTTTATTTCACTAACATTTTTTTGTGGGTTWTGCAGGTTATTGATTGAAATAGAATGTTAGTACCTAAAATGAAGAACAAGTTTTATGGTGTATTTTTTTTCAAATTTAGTACTTGTATTTGTAAATTTGGGATGTGTAATACCGTATATTTATAAAAGTTTATTAATGAATTTATCGTTTATAATGAAATGAAAGTAATGTTGGAACACTTACAGAATGATATGTAAGTGGAACCAGCCATTTTTTATTATAAAAGTTTATTTACCAACGAGACCGGTTATGTGTCAGATCCGGTATCTTATGTACATCAAAGAGACCGATTCTAACACAAAAAGCGGTCTCTTATGTTTGTGTTTAAGACATCGGCTTTTGGTCTTAATCGGTCTCTTMTGTTAATTTATGAGACCGCAAATTAAAATCGGTCTCTTATACATAAGAGCCCGGTCATATATACACCAGTTGATTTGCGGTCTCTTTGACCTTTCAACCGGTCTCAAAGGCTATKTTTGTAATAGTGATGCTTGAAATTGTTGAATGCTTTGGCTTGTTCATGCTTATGTGAGTCTTTTGCAACTTGTTTCATCAAATTTGTTTCAAATTTGAATGGGTTATGCCATTGTAAGCTTACAACTTGAAGAAGATGATGAATAGTAGCTTGCCATGCCCATGTCTTATTAATTATGCATATGCCTTGCTTATTCTTGCTTGTTGATGAAAGAATAAACCTTTCCATGCTTATTTGCAACAATGTGAATGCCCATGTATAATTTCACCATTGTAAGTAGCTTAAAGCTTGAAGAAGTGCTTGTTAATGGTGATTGCTTGCTAAATTGGGGATTATGGCATACGAGTGAATGTATACACCTTCTTGAAATTCTCATTGCATAAAGTGTTACGTTTGTGAACGGAAAATTGCATTTCGTTAGGCATGTATATTCACTGGGGAGAAAAAAGTGCTCTTTCTTACACTTTAATTGCTAGCATATTGTTCCGATTGCTAGGAAATGGTGCATTCCCTTCGACCATGGTTGTGTTGATTAGCTGTAAGTCCCCGGAAGGCCCTTTGTTTGTATGTGAGATGCCTATTTTTAGCCGTTATGCTGCCCGTTTGTTTTCTGAATCTTTGCTCTATTCTAYTTGTAGCATGCCATTCCGAAGAGGGAAACAGGTGTGTAGTTCCCGTGAGTCATGGAAAGTGATCGACTGTGACAACTCTGAGCTGTGTTGCTTCCCTGATTACCACATCTTYACTCGGCTAAAGAATAGACGGGTATGTTGCTTTCACTTGTCTAGTCACCTTTCGTTTTGTCTTGTTTGTTAATCCTAGAGTCATCCCTTGTGCAGAGTGACTACCGTACTCGGACGTACGAAACTTCTCTTACAGTCAGGGATCTGCTCCGCAGGGAATTCTTTTAGCGTCGCGGAGGAGTTTGGGACATCCTAGGCCGATGTGGCTTTCAAAACTTCATCCTCAATATGACCAGCCAGTCGTATTCAAGTGCTCCCAAGATTTTGGTGTTCGGCTTGATGGAGTGGTTTTGGGATACCACGAACACCTTTCACTTCTTGTCGGGGGAAATGGCTTTAACCCCATTTGACATTTCCACGCTAACAAGGCTTGCTTTCACTGACAAGCTTGTCCCTTTGGATAACGAGATCAAGCTTTCTGTTCCTCATTTGCATGAGTGGCTAGGCCCGATCGCTTCTCGTCTGCGAACCGAAAGTGTGGACAACAGGGCGTCACAAAGCATGCTTATGGATGGACTGGAGTTGGAAGGTAACACGGATGAGCAGTCATCTAGGATTTTTATCCTGGTGATGCTTTGCATAGCGTTGTGTCCTAATAAGGACACGGGGAGTAGAGTCAACTTCGCTGTATCCCTATTCTAGAGGACCTTTCTGCTGTTTCCTTTTATGATTGGGGCGGATTTGCCTATGCTGCTCTGGTGCATTCTATGAGGATGTGCTACCGTCTGCTGGATGACTYCACAGTTCTTGCTAGCTGGCTATTGGAGAATGCTTAAGGTAATTTTCTTTGATATTTATGGCCTTGTCTGTATTTGATTTACATCTATTAGCTGATCTTGTTAGCTATAATTTAAGCTCTAGGTGTACTAGTACTTTCCACACATGGGCTTGGTACCTAGGTTGTCTCCTCATGTGCAGCCTGCTCGATGGCCTGTGRTGATGCGGTGGACACCCCGAGACACTTCRTCTTGGACTGGCGGACTCCAGCAGTCGAGGAGGATTTTCCGCCGCTTGAACCCAACTTAGGTGAGTTTCGTTGCCTTTTACTTGCATGTTTTCTTTAAATGCTTGTGATTTTAACAACATCTTACTGCAGGTGTAGTGGCGCCCATGGAGGCGAGCGGGGAATGCTAGGCCGAGGAGGTTTGCTGCAGGGGCCGAGCTCGGTAAAAGGCGATGCATCTTTTGGGGGGCTAAAGGGCCTGTTTAGTACCATGGAGAGCGTGTGGTGAGGCAACATAGTCTTTCTGAGCCTGCAATGCCTCARGATACTCCAGACCCTATGGTGGATGAGGATCTAATAGTCACCACGTTGTATAATGACTTGGRTCATGGTAAGGCGGTGGAGTACCTTCTCTTGCTTGGTGCTAGAGGTCAAGGTGCCTATGAGCGCTTTATCGAGTAGTAGCTAGCCCCCCGAGTCGAGCTAGTTCTCGAGTTATGAGTCTTGTTTATCCACACCTTTTCGTTACATTTGCTTTGCGTTAGTTGTGCACTAACTTTGGCTTGGCTTCTGCAACTGACGGGTGCCCGACTAGGGTCGCTGGGTGAAAGCCAAATCGAACACTCTCAAATACTATTTATAAACCGATACCACTAACTATACACAAGTATAGTAGAAAGTATGGGGTCGATCCACRGAGAAGGAATCAAAAGAGTTTAAATCCGAACTTAACTAGCTTGGCAAGCAATCAAACTTTGAAAAAGGGAATTTGATTTAAGACTAGATAATAGAAACACTTAAAATAAGCTTTGGAAAAAAAATATTCTAAAACACCTATGGTTTGGAAATTTGATTAATAACATTACCCAAGTTAACTAACCCTCTCAATTCAAGTTCAAACCCAAGTCCCCTCAAGCTCTTACTATAATTGATCAATCAAGAATCAAACCAATACCCAAGTCAATCCTCACAATCCCTTGCAAACCGTTGAATCAAGCACGTCTCACCCCAAAAATAATGCGTGGCCAAATCCAAAGCAATAAGGTTACAGAAATCACAATTCAAGGCAAATATGTTGATTGGAGAGAAAAAATTATATCATCTTGGCATTCAAATGATTATAGAAGGGACTTCTAGCACTCCTAAGTTGCTAAAATACTCACACAACATGCTTAGAACTTGAATAACATGAAAAACAAAGGAAAACCATGAATAAGAAGCCATTAAAGCATGRAATTGTATCAACAAAAAGGGTATCAAAGAAACTACTCAATKCTACTCTAAATCAAGCAAAACTATAACCAAAACCTTCACAAACACAAGTAGTAACAAACTAGTAACAAAAGAACTCAAAAGCAAAACCATTAACAATACCCACAAAAAGTTGCAAAAACGAAAATCAAGCAAGACTAATAGCTAACAACAATAACACGAAAATCTAAGTAAAGAAATGAAATGGAATTACCTCGAAATTTTAGGTCAAAATCGTATAAGGATTGTAACATTTGAGTAAGAAATGAAGATTCTAGGGCAAATTGAAGAAACTTGAAGCTACTCTCTAATGGTGATTGAAGGAAGAAGAAGATGAAAGCAAAAGAAATCTGAAATTTTCTCTCAAAATGTAACTACAACTACTCTCTCTCTCTAATTCTAGCTACTCTCTTAATTTCTCTCTCCGCAAACTATATGTACAAAGCCCAAAATACAAGCTCTCCTAATTACAAGTTTGCCATTACTAATTTAGACATGTGCTTTAAAACCTCTTCCAAGTCAAGTCAGCTGGTCAAAAGTCAACGTCCAGGGCAGCCACGTAGGCGCGTGCGGACGCACGTGCGAGGGAGGACACGCGTGTGGGGGCGCGTGTAAACCAGGTGAGGCGCGTAGGCGCCAAAAATGCTATTGGAAAGGCTGCAGTCGTGGCCAAGGGAGGCGCGTGCAGAGGCGTGTCCCTAGGAGGCGCGTGTGGGGGCGCGGGCAAACCTGGGATGCGTGTGCGCGCCTAAAATGGTTTTAGAATGGAAGGAGGTTGTGCAGGCACGTGTAGAATGCGCGGGCAGAGGCGYGTGCGAGCTTCAGACGCGCGTGCAAACCCTGAGTGGCGCGTCCGTGCCTAAAAGATTTCTGGAAATGAGGGTGATCCWGCAGGCGTGTGCCATGCACGCGTGGGCAACGCCTTGACGCGCATGCAATCCTCATGCTAAACTACTCAACTTCGAACGACCGTAACTTCTTCCTCGTTGATCGGATCGTAGCTTGTAATATACCATTGGAAAGCTCTCGGAGTTTATTTTCCAATGCAAAAAGTTTCACCTGCAAATTCAAAGTATACGAAAATATATGGCTCGAAGAAGATGTTAGAGCAAACGTTCAAGTGCCTTAAAGCTCAACCAAAGCAACCACAAACAAACCAACAAGTAGGAAGGCTTAAAATCCAACATGTGCACATCTAGGCAACTTTCAAATTCATTTCAACTTGGAGATACGATTTACACTACAATCCTTATCATCCCCTTATCAACTCCAAATCAAGTTGACCGAAGTCAAGGACACTACAAATGAACCTCAAGAGGGAATCTAACAACCGCCATGCAAACCAATGTAATAAAAATCGYCGTAGGGACAACGCCGCAAGCACATAATCCCAATTGATAGTATCTCCAAATATTAAAGAAAAATCCTAGAATTTAGCCACACAATTACAATAAATAAAGAGGTGGAGTTAGAGGAAACTTMCAAAGCCACTTCAAAACCAAAATATACAAAAGAGCCCAAAAATCAGGCTCACAACCAAGCTACGACTCGAATAAGCAAATACCAACTCCAAACACAATAAAACAAAATAATACAAAACAAATATACAATATATACAATATAAACTAAATATATACAACCATGCAACAAAAGTGATGCATTTGTGGAACTCTCCCCCCCCCCAACTAGAATGGAACTCCTTATCGGAGTTCAAAAAGCAACCAAAAGCGAAGGTAAAGTTACAAAAAYGCGCACTAGTCTCGATCCTGCATGATTATCTTACGAAAGGGGTGGCGGAGGTGGTGGTGGAATGAGAGGCCACCCTTACATGTCAAACCCTTCCGCAAGTTGAGATTCCTCGGTGTAAGTGCGGCTCGGATCCCAATCATAGCGGACGGTGGTAAGAGGACCATGTGGTTCCCATTCACCGTAGTAGTTGGGAGGAAAATTATAGTATGTATCGGTCCTCCTATCACGTCCCGCTGATATGGGGTCATAGGGATAAGCAGGATCCCCTCTAAAGTCACATCCTCCCATTTGACGATAATCATAGGGAGGATAGACACGATACCCAAGAGCGTTGGTATCCAATGTTCTCAGGCCTTGTCAGTAGGGGTAAACTCCCCCCTCACGAGCAATAAAATTGCCATCATCATCCTCCATCGTCGGGGTCAAATTTTGGGAGGGGACCCAATTAGACCAGGGAGTTGGGATAGTTGAGGTAAGGAGGGATAGTACCCTCATCCACATCCCTCTGGAAGTTGTCAAACTCCAAGTAGGATGGGGTGGCAAAAACCGTCTCGTTCGCCTTATGTAGCCTATCCACATTAGTAGTTAAATCTTCAAATTGTTTACGAAATTCCTCGGGTAGGCTAATAGCAAGAGGAGTGGGAGTAGAWGAAGTAGGAGGGTTGGAAGACGTACCTCTCTCCGTGTCRAAGGGGGGGCGAGGTTGCCGCTTTGGGCGGCGTTGCCTCGGTTGTTGATAAGGGAGGTCCTCGTCCTCTTGTTGTTATTGTTCACGAAGCTCCTCGGGAGTGGGTGGTGGAGCGGGGAGGGATGGGGCGAACGCCCCATTGGGCACCCATACGATCCTCATGCTCGTGCCCATAAGGTCGTCCACAWGTATTATTTCTATGGGGGTCCTCCAAGGGTGTTGGGCATTGGCAGGAGGGCGWGTCATCCTTTCACATGGTAGTTGGCACCAAGGGATGTCTTGTACCTTCCAAATGTCTTTCCTATTATCATGATAATGTAGGAATTTCATCCGAAAGCATTCGTCACTATCCAAGTAAGGATGAGTCGATAGAGGGCCGAGCCCGGCATAGACGTCCCAGTTCCACAAAATCCGAAAAGCTAGCAAGGAAATCAAACCACCACATTGGATGGTTCTCATGTTGCCCTCATTGTGTGTGATCTTATGAAAATGCTCCGCCCAAAAAAACCCCCAGTTGGTCTTATTTTCGGGCTCGCTGAGGTTGAAATATTGTGGCCCATAGATGGCCCTCCATRACACATAGAGTTCCACCGCCGTAATCTTCCCCAATTCTTGTCTAGAAAAAAATGGGGGTAAAWACACGGTGGAAGTAGCGTATCCCCGTCGTATCCCCGAGTGATTTCGCTCCAAAAGGCTTRTTGCTTGAACCCCCGAACAAGACTATAGTTCCTCTAATTTTAAATTTGGGCCGAGGGATCAAACCCCAAGAGTTGGTTCACTTGCATGATGGTCAACCCATAGGTCTTGTTGACGGGAGGAAGAATGGACTCCGAGTCATCCTTGAAGATACTAGGAACATACTTGGTCAGGAATTGGACATTAAAAAGTGCCTTAAGCCCGATATTAGCCAAGAAAGACTCCACATGAGCCGTTATACTAAACTCCTCACAAGTGGGAGGATGACAAAACGAGGTAGTGTTGATTTTCCTCGTCTTGAATGAATTGAGTTTGGCCAAAAACTCTCTGGAAGCCTGGATATCATAGTTCCGAGGCTCGATCAGCCTTGTGGAGTTGAGATCATCCTCCTCCTCTCTTGGAGGACTGGAGGAGGAGTAGGAAGGCTCATTGGTAGTCCTTACCTTCTTTGATGATTTCCGGCTAAAGATGTTAAGTCCCGACATGTGGTTTTTGAGTACCTACAATCAAATTCAGAAGTCAAGACTATTAGTCAAGGGTAATAAAAGAAATCAAGCAACTAACTAACAAGTCCCTCAAATGCTACCGTAAGTCAACAACAACTCTTAGCATAACAAGGATCATTAAATAAATAAGTTAATTAATAAATAAATAAGTTAAAGCTTAATAATTAAACTCTCCTAAATATGAAATTTTCTTTCAAAATTAGCTCAAAACAACATAATTCAACATATAAATTCATACTCAATCAAAAACAAGAACCATGGAGTATACTAATACAAGTCCAAGTTA
>SNQN01006793.1:0-11275 GCA_008642245.1 Bassia scoparia
CTTTTTCTATTTTTGTCTCTAGCAGCAGCTTTCTGCTTTGGCTTTTGGGCTGTGATCAGCTTAGGGATCCGTTCCCTCCTACCTACCCTAACTGCTCATGTATATATATACTATGTTGTACCCTAGTTTAGTCAGTTTTTAATGAATTAGCCGCAATAGAGCATATTGCTTTGCAACAACATTATAGAGTTGTCTTCCTCATTGCACTGTTTTATTGCAAGACTGTGATTGTCTTCACTACCTGCACCAAGTTCATCATCTTCATGACAAAAAGGCCTTGCTTAAGCAAAAACATATGTAAAGTAGAAAACCAGTAATAAAAAAGAAAAAGCTAGTTTAAACTACGTAAGTAGTTGAACCCTAGGTGAATGGCTCCTTTGGTCATTGGTAATAAATTGTGGTATTGGAAATGAATTTATATATAAATATATGAAGAAAATCCATTTTTCGTTCACATGGTAATGTCATTGCATTATTAAAGTTCATTTTTCTCCTTAAATTTTCATTGCCACTCAATACCATTTTTCCAAGTGACAATCAATGGTAACAAAAATTCATAAGATATTGTGTCTCCATGCCGCGAAAAACATAAATTTGGGGTAAGATTGTTTTTCCATGGTCATAAAGTTGTATGTACTTTGATTCCCCATTAGAAATTTTAAAAGTTATTCCCAATTTAAATCACAATTAAAATTTGTTCGATCTCAATCCCACCATTTAGTCCCAATAACAAAGAGGTCGCAAGTGTCTAGGCTGCATTCCCTTCGTAATATATTGGGACTTGAGTAAGAAAATTGTTTTAGGGTTTGTTTAGTTCATCTTAATTTCAATACAGTTCAATTCAATCCAATTTAGTTTAGTTTAGTTTAGTTCAAAAGTTTTCAGTTAATGTAAACAAACCCTCAGTTCTCAAGATGGGTAGACGCAGGCTCTTCAAAATCAACATGGTTTCATTACATTCATTGTATGTTCAATCTTGCCCTCCACTACCTACCTTGACAAATAATCCATGTATACCGCATGTCAAACACTTAAAAAATAACTAGATGACGACTAGTATGCTCGGTTCAATTTTAGTCGCCATAAGATATTGATATCCTCCATGTTGTTAGCCAAGTGAACAATAAATAATTTCAAATGTTGACATGTTCGAACGTTATAATCTTTCAATGAATGTAGATGCACTTGTTTCAAATGCTTTGCCAGCTGCTAAGTGATGTAGAAGTCGCCATTTTTGGATTTGATAAAGGACTACTTGCATATTTGCAATATTAAACACTAGGGTCAACCGAATCTTCTCATGTAATAATATATGGTTATGAACTTATGATAGTTGTACTTTTATTTTGTTAGTCCTGTATGTGTATTCAACCTGCACAGTCTATTGATCCTCCCTCCTTGGCTGAGTGTTGCTGTTGATCAGTATGCTCGCCCACTATATCAGACAGATATGATGTCACAGTCGACTAGTGACTCCGGCTGACCGGCTCGAATATTTAGTCAGAAAACTAATATTAGCAGAGGGGGAAAAGTCCTGTACATTATATATCCAAGTTGACAAAACCGCTGACATTTTTTTTTAACTTTTTTAAGGGTTTTTTGTTACTAACCAGCTTTTATAAAGGTCACTTTGTCATAAATCATCTTTTCTAAACGAAATTGTCATAAACCATTTTATTTGATATGTATCGTTGTTGACCCCCATCTTGTTGCCGATTTCCGACGTTGACTCGCACGTGACCCACTAAAAGTCCTTTTTTTTTATACTTTCTCCCCTCTAAACCCCCCATTATCTGCTTATAATGCCACGTATGTATTTCGTTGAAGAGTAGTATTGAAGATGAATAAGGGAATAAGGCAAATTAAAAGAAAAAAAGGACTTTTAGTGGGTCACGTGCATGTCACGTGCGAGTCAACGCCGGAATGAAACCGGCGACAAGATGGTGGTCAACAACGATACGTATCAAATAAGATGGTTTATGACAATTTCGTTTAGAAAAGATGGTTTGTGACAAAGTGATTCTTATAAAAGCCGGTTAGTGAAAAAAAACTCTTTAAAAAATGATCCATGAAGGAGCATTCTACTAAACACATGAATGAGATTACAATGAGTATTAGAATTTATAAATTACGAATCTCTAAGCTACGAAATTTAGTATGTTAGTTCTACTCAATTCTTGTCACTATTTGCCGAGTGTTTGAAAACTAGAAAATGTCGCGAGGATAATAACCTCCCTATCGATGAGACGATGACTATATGACTTTCAATTGTTGGATATCAGACTCATTATGCTTTAAGATAAGCTAATGCTGGAAATCTTGTTTAAAAATTGACCACATTAGAAAGTTTGAAACTTTACTCTGAATTATTCCATCGTTGGAAACCTTACTCTGAATGACCTATTCAAGCTGGAAAAAGTATGAAGATATGCCAATTTGATACTATATATGATCACCAATATTTTCTCATTTTGACATTTTACATCTGTTATATAGAATTATTTTTTTTTTATAATTATTTTTGAATAAATATGTGTTCATTTCTAATTACAAACTCTGCGGTTGTGATATTCTTTTGTTTTGCGTCAAATGGTTCATAGCTCATATAGCCCCATACCATCGTCCAAAGCTATTTTAATCCTTATTTTTGGGTATTGTCATGTTTCGAATACAAGTAACAGGGCACTTACTCATTTTTCTTTCGTTCTGGTTATCCCAATTTTTAAAATTTGATGCAACAGTATTTGTAGATGTATCATCCCAATACTATATTAAGTGCCCAGCTGACAGATTACCTAATTTAATGGGTAATATTATTTACAAACAAAACCTTTTCAATCTTTTGAACAATATGGCAGCAAAAGCTTCTACAATGGACTTCCACAATACAACAGTTGGCAAGGGTCCGGACAAATTTTTTGGCCTGTTCCAATGTGGACATGGCGGAATGATAATTTCGAATTGTAGTGAATGCATCCGTGGAGCCACCCGAACGATAGCGGAGGAGTGCTCATCTTCTGCTGAAGCAGTAGTTTGGCACAATGAGTGTATATTAAGGTATGCAAAACGTCCATTTTTTTCTACCATTGAGGTAGATCCCCGTATTATAGAACATATCCCTGACGAATCTGACGATTCATCAAAAAATCAATCGCTTGCACCAGCAACGTCAAATAAGATGAGCGATCTGATAAAAAATGCCTCATATTCCAACTCTTCAACTCATATTGCTTATTACGAGGACAAGTTGACACCGAATACCGTCTTCTTTGGCATTGCACTGTGCACTGGTGACTTAGACAGCAAGCAGTGTGGTAGCTGCCTGAACCGAGCTTTGATAGAGTTTCGTGAATGCTGTAATTATCGTATAGGTGGACTAGTGCTCATGCCAAGCTGTATTCTGTATGGCTTTGAATTAATTGGTGAATATGTTTCTGTTAATAGTAGTGATGAAGATAGTCATGTTTCTCCAGAACCCACCGCCACCGGTAAGGTCATAATGTCATATAATCTTGGAACTGAAATGTACGTGTGCACCATATGTCCTCTAACAAACAAATTTTTATTTTTTTTATATTGCCCTGTTGTTGCTTCCAGGTAATCCATTGGGGGTACCAATAATCGCTGCGTTAACTTCAATCTTAGTCGGAATAGTGTTTCTCTTCAATGTTCTGTTGTGTTACCAACACCGGAAGAAAGTCGCAGAAGAAATATCTCAGGACATACACTATGACCTCCCTAATGGTAAGTTCTCCAGTATACGTTTACATTTTACATTTCAGTACATATTAGAGATGGTCATGGCCACGACCCGCCCCAGATCCAAAGATTCAGATTCATTTTTAAGGATTTGGGTCTGAATTTTTTAGATCCATTGGATTTAGGTCGGATCTAAATCTACGCTACAAAAAATGGATCTGGGTCTGAGTTCAATTAGTCGAGACCAAGATCTGATCCAGATCCAACCCACAGACCCATATATTTAAAATTATATAATATTTCTTTCATGTCTAATGTTATATTATTTTTGGGACTTTCTCAAAATAAGGTTAATAAGCTAGTCACTCTCTTTAGTTTCTATGTATCACTAATTTGTATAATGTTAACACATAATATATTACTAATTTGTATGTTTAATTTTTTCTTAAAAAAATTATATAATGGAAGATCCATTAGATCCATTTTAAGACCCAAGATCTACTAGATCCAACGGGTCTGGGTATGAATCTTAAATTTCTAGATCCAATGAATCTGGGTCGAATATGGATCCATTCAAAAAAACATGGGTCAGATTTGGATCCACACTACTACATTAAAACTCTATTGCAACAGTTAAATGCAACGATTTTTTATAATGCAACACTTTTTTGCAACAAAATGAATCTAATGCAACATGTATTTGCAACAATTGAAATAAACCGTTGCATATGTGCTTTTATGCAACATGTTTTTACTCTAATGCAACAACTTTTTATTAACCGTTGCATTAGGTATTCTTATGCAACACTTTAAAGTACCCCTAATGCAACACTTTAAAATGAAATAATGAAAATTTTGCAACCGTTGCATTAGAGTAACTTATGCAGTCACCATTATGGAATTGGCAAACTTGAAGCCAAGAAATTAATTGCTTATCTCATCAGGTAAGACCCCTAACTCCATAACATCAATCAAATTTGTTTGAGTTCCTATAGAACTCAAGAATTTGAGATAGATTGAACTAATTTTATGGGCACAAATATCATTGTAAGCCACTTGGAACAATTTTGACATACGATTTTTTCTCTCATTGTAGAATAATTGTAGACAAAAGTAAAACACAATAAAATAAACAAAAAATGAATAAAATGTCAACAAAATAGTTAATATAAAGCAAAAAAATCTTGATTGTATTTAACATAAATTCTCTTGTATGTGGATTATATAGATAAATACATTAAATAGTGGTAGGAGACAAAAATCACTATGCATGTGTTAATGAGTGAATAAGATAGTCATATGATTTTGGTGATTGAAATCGAGGTATGTATACAATGACATTAACAGACTTACTAGCTGAAATGAGCTTTCATTCCTTAAAGTTTTTATTTCCGCTTAATTTTTTACATCGTCTTTAATAATCACCTATGGATTACTTATGATCTAAAAACTACTTTGATTGAATAATGATATGTTTTCCATCCTTTATGAGACGAACTCTTTTATAAATACGAGCCAATTCATTCTTGCAACTGACCAATGCCACACCCGATTCAAAATAAGTAGAGTTACTACAACGGCCAGTAACACCCGAATATGCGAAGTTTATATACAAACTTCATTAGGATAAATGAATAACTCCTTATTTACTAATTATTAAGGTTCAACATCTTTCATTTATGTTAAGAAGATTAAGACAATGTGATTGATTTTGAAAGTCAAAAGAGAAACAAAGGGGTTTGGATCAGTGGTTTCAACTCACCACCTTTGATCTTGATGTCAAGAAAGAAGGAATTCGACATCCTCATATTCCCAAAACATATCCCAATATGTAGATATAAGATATTACCAGCCGCTTGTGGGAGCATCATGTGCATAAAAAAAATGAATTGATAAATGAAGGTCAACTCATGCCAAACTTAAGGCTCTGTTTTTTAGCTAAATTCGAACCTAATCTGAATTGGAACTGATTTGAATAAATTGAATTGAACTGAAATAATCGAAATATTTTATGACAAAAAATTAAGTTGTAAATGAACTGAACTTGTGTACCATATCAAATAAGTTCAAGAACAAAACTAATGATTAAGAGTAACTCACACTCACTTTGTACACAATGAATCTTTATATTAATCAAAATATCTAATGAATCTCCCATTATCATGAGTTTAAACATGCATATATTGTTATATTCATCTACAAATAGGCAGCTTGGTTTTAAATTGTTTGGACCTTGTAGATCTATTGGAACTAGCAAAAAAAAGGTGCAAGAGAAATAAAAATAAAAAGGGTCCGGTTTTAAATTGTTAATACGCAAGATCAGCACACGCTTGATTGCGGAATTAAAAGAAATATAACGGAATATTATATTCATAAACAATGTCGGCATTACCGACATGCATTATCCTAGTACTATATTTGGACAGTTTTATATTTGTTCTTAGTGAAAAAAGAAGTGGTTGAATATCAGGATTTTATAATGTGTTCCGAAAAGAATAACAAAATGTTTACAAAAACACTAATATAATGAACGGTATTCATATTCTGATATTGATTTTGTAGTAACCCAACAATGTATGAAAAATGTACACACTATGTAATTTTTTAGAATTGTAATAGTACAATGAAGGCTACAATTAGACAAAAGTAGAGGAAAGAAATTTGAACACAAAATGATTTATTGTAAATCTTGTAAGCATTTTGTTTATGAAAGTCACTAGTTCAATATCATCATTTGTTATAAACACAAATCAAATAAAATCAAAGTATTTTCATTTTATATTAAATATAGATGTTGTTGGAAGTGTTAAATACGTAGTCATTACAATAAAAAAGACCTTTTTTTTGAAAAAAAGACGATACTTCGATATAAGACAAAGCAACAATCAAATACTATCAGAGTTATTTTAGTTTTCTTTAACGCCTTAAATTTAATTCATTTCAACTTTATTAAAAATTATTCAAATATTGAATAGGATTAAAAACTTATTTTGATAAAAAAAACTATATTATAAAAAAAATACATCAAGTAAGTCAAAATAGTGATATCATAAGTTAATAAGAATCAAACTGAATTCAAAATAAACAGATCGCTGAAGATTTGATTTTGAAGATTGAACCTGAAAATATCAGAATAGAGATACACGACCTTATACTCTAATCCATTAACTATACAACGAAATATAACAAATGGACTATAGACATCTTGTACAAAATGTTAATTTAACTCCAAAACTCACAAAAGAGAAAGTTTAATTTTATTCCTAAAGGATCCAAAGAAAGCAACTTGATAATGATGCGCTGTGTAAATCCTCTTATTAGGTGCATAGTGGAAATAAGATGAACGGCACGTATTTGACACTTTTTTAAGTTTACTAACTATATAATGGAACTAATTTTTTTGTCCCTTGTGGGTATAAATTAAATTAAAATGTTTTATTAGACCCTTGGTTAAATCAAAATAAAACATTGGATTTGTAATTGTAACTGAAAATGTTATTACGAAATGAGTACTGACAAACCTAAACCCATGTTCTAAAAAATTTGTTTCCACTTAATGAATACAAAATCGTATACCTATCTGTGAATATACTTCACATTTCATATCGATAGAGTATATAAGTAAAAAGGAATATATAAAGAGTTATGGAATTCAACCATACAGTATATAGCAACAAATAGTCAATCTGATTATTCAGAATTCGGTCATCACTATGAATCACACCTTTTTTTCCACAGTATAATATTAACGTAAGAAAAAATTATAATGAAGAGTCTGTAAACACATATAGTAAAAATTAAAACCTGATGTCAATCGTGTGATCAAAAGAGACATGATGATAGACGTATAAAAGCATGTTGGGTTAAGGTACACTATTGACATGATATTAAAACCAAACTATAGGACGTGCGTTTTTATCAATGAGGAAAACATTTCTCCCATATTTTATGATATTGTAATTTTTTGTTTTATTGTTGCTTAGAATTAAGGTTGATATAGAGATACAAGATCTATTATGGTTGTATGCAGCATCAATTCTCCAATCTCAATGACATCAGGCTTCTAGATGAACGATAGCTGAATTGGCAGATTCTGTTACAATCTGATCTTGTAACAAAAGCTATTTCTTTCTTCTAGAAGCATCGATTGTATTAAACAATTCATATAAGCACCAATATGTTAGAATACATATAATTATAAATATATAGTGTAATAGTAAAATATAGCCTTAATCAGATCATGAGGTCGCAGGTTGGAGTAATGATTGATCTGAGATCGTAATTATGGACACCTCACACAAAAAAGAGAGAATGGAGTAGAATAGACGTAGATTAAGCACAGTGAACAATCACTATGAAGCTGAGTGTAAAGTGTTGTTCAAACATTAATGAATACGAAGGAAATAGTTGTTGGAGATGAAATCCTAATGTGATGAAAATCAAAGAGTTGAAGACTAACTTTGTATAAACGGGGCTAGACAATCTCATTCTTGCATACAATAATGTATATTAGAAAAAAAATAAAGGATGGCTTTAAGGTGAAATCTTTTTTATGCTTTATGTAAAAAAGTGATTTAATTAAACTCGACTATGATGGGCGTTGATATTCCAAATCCATTTGATAGTTAAACAAAGTATACCGCTACTCTAAGCTAGTTCGACTAATTACAAAAATTACATTCATTAGACATTTTCATAATAAATAATAATTAAAGGATTATGTTATCAATAACAGACAACATCATAAGAACCCATTTATTAAGCACGACAATTATCGATTGTGAAAATACTAAAGTCGTTGCAAAAGATATTTTAGCAACGACAATTATAACGTTGCACTAAAAGAGATGGCAGGTCGCTGTCGGTCTCCGGAGCGTTAACAAAAAAACACAAGCCTTTGTCGTTGCCAAAAAAAAAGTTATTTTGCAACGACATAGTACGTTCGCAAAACATACCTAATGAATGTTAGAACATTAAGCAAGCTTTTGCAATACGAATTTGTCGTTGCTAAAATATGGACTAAACCCAAAGTCTTTTGCAACGAAATTTGTCCGTTGACTGAAAGTTAAATCCTTTTACACCTTCAATAAAAGATGGATAGCTTTTGCTTCGACAACAACGTATTGTCCGTTAGCTGATAAATAAAAAAACATAATTTGCAATTGGAAACATCATCCTTTAGGCAAACGAAATAATTTGTTCAAAAAATATATTTGATGCATAATTGACCAATTAATCAAAATTCACATATACAGGTACCTAATATGGATAAAATATAAAAAACCAATATGTGATAAAATGTATACCATACATAAATCATTAAGTTTTAACATTCCAAAAAATTTACATATTACATAGTGGTCATAACGTTATCCTAAGGATCAAATATTTTCAAAAAGCTAACATATAACTATCGATCATAATAACTCTAATCCAAAATAATCTTCAATTTCAACTTTCATCCAGCTAAATATTGGTGTCCCACATACAAAGAATTTTTGATTTTAAACCTATCAGAATCAGTTGAAGATGAGAGCAACTCACCTAGTAAATAAAGATTTAAGTACTCCGTATTAGAATAGTAACTCATATTCTTTTATACTCCTGTAAAATCTCCATATACCAGTTAGAGCTCAGTCATAGACTAGAAATTAAACTAATTAATAAGTTATTGTTAAGGTTAATTAGAGTCTATTGAATTCAAAATTGGGTGCATGTAATGGTCTACAATAATTATAGGAGTCAAAAATAGTATCCTAACTGAAAATTTAATATTAGTTATAAGATAATGTGTGCTTATTTAAAGATATTTAAATGCCTGATGTGCCTGTACTTATAAGAGTCCTCATATTTGGTTTTTCCAAAATACTTAACATAATGATCGTTACTTATAACTTTATTAATTCAAGTATTTTATTCACATATATATTTATATTATTATTATTATTTTGAGATTTATCGTACTCTCAACAATAAATTAATATGTCAGTCAAAGAACTCCTCTATTTGTAATATTAAGATGTAATAACAACCGCTTCCAAGTAGCCAGCTATCTATATTAAAGATATAATATGTACTTAAAAAGAAAATAAGTTTGTAAATTTAAGACAAATAATACACTAATCAAATGTGATAAATGATCAATTATTGCATATTATTTTTCACATTTTTAGCTTCTTATAATCAGCGCTTAGGGTTTATATTTAGATTTTTCCTTGTTTTATTACCAAGTATGCAAAACTGTAACAGAATGTTTGAGCCATATTGGTATCATTTTTATGTTTCCCATTTTTGTTTTTTATTTTTAAAAAATCGGTTTCTTTTAAGGGAAAAGCAAATAGAAGTAGTCTGAACTTAAATGTGATTATGAGTAATTGCATTGGATGATTGTGAACTTAAGGCCACATTTTGGTCTTCGTTTATATTAGAAGTTGAAGCAAATTAGACGTCCAGGTTATTTTGATCCTAAAAATATTGGGTATGGTAGTTTGTGATAGGGCTAGCGACCCTATATTAAGGACTCGAGAAGCTAAGGGTAATGGTAGTTTGACGCAAAATTAGCACAGTCACTCAGCCTCGTAGCCAGCCATGTGTCCAATTTAACTTAAATTAATTTTCCCAAATTCGTAAAATCCTAAATCGATCTGGGGGAAATTCGAACAATAAATTCGGGCAAACACAAAATCAAATAATTTGCGAACTGTGGTATAAAATTTCGACCCAAAATTCGCATTTAATTGTGGTGGTTCAATTCGAGCAATTCAACTTTATTTGTGTTGGAAGGCTGCTACGGTCGGAGGGAGCTGCGAATGGAAAGCTGAATTGGAGGGTTGTAGCGGTGGTGGGGCTTAAACCTTGCGGTGGTCTGACAGCAAGCGGGGTTTTAAGGGTGAGGAGGAGATATAGAGGAGTGAAATAGGCTGGTAGTTTGGTGACTAAGGTGTTGTGGTGGGGCGTGGGCGTTGTTGGGAGGTAAGGAGGAGAGAGATAGGTGGTAATTGGGTGGTTTGGGAGTGGGTTAGGGATTCAGGAATGGTTTTATTTGGTCATGTCATCGTATGTAAAATGCAAATACTTGAGGCTCACTACGCATGTGGAATTACCTAAATCTTGAGGTCACGTGCAGCAGAATAGGAGAAAAATTTAAGTTGTCAGCGTGTATATAAAAAAAAAATCACAATACTACCATAATAGAATTTCCGAAAAAAAGAACTTGCTAATTAAGCATTAAAGAGGTTTGGTCAAGCCTTCTTACGTCGTTATTATAGAAAATAAAATTGGTCACCAACTACCCCATATTTCAGAATCTAAGTTGTGAACACTACTCATTCTCTAATGTTTCTTAATATAAAAAAACTCCCACTTTCTTCTAACTTGCGCAAACCCATCGCCTAATTTGGCTAATTCTAAGCGTTAGTTACGCTAATTCATCTAGTAGGATTCACTTTAAGCCCCTATCGAATCTAATAACTTATTGTGAAGTGGAGAGAGTTCTTGTGAAATAGAAATGTAGAAGAAGATTAGAATGATTCTCATTTAGTAATTGGACTCATACAAGCTTATATACATAGCTAAT
>SNQN01006794.1:14608-36578 GCA_008642245.1 Bassia scoparia
TATTTCTTGAAAATTCATTTGCTACTTTATTGAGCCAGTCTTTATGTCCATCATAAACTTAAAGTTAATGATAGTCTCTGTAAAGCGATATTGGGTGTTCTTAACTAGTAAGTTCGATYGTAGATCATTTTATCATCTGTTCATTCTGTGATAGTCTGATAGATATGATTGGTTTCTATTACTCTGTGTTMCTTGAATTCTTGTAAMTCTTACCTTGAATATGTTAAGTCKCAACTCTTCCTATTGCTTTGTAGTTTTTCATTTCAATTAATGGTATTAAATTGCAGTGGATGGGGAGCTCTACGTGTGGGGAAAGAACTCYAGTGGACAGCTTGGACTTGGGAAGAGTAATRTTCTATCATATCATTCATATGACTTTTAGACATTTTAGTGCTTTCGTGTTGTTTGGTCATTCCTTTGTATTCCTATTCTTCATAATTGTTTTTTTCTTATTTGTGGAATATTTGCTGCCAAAATTTCTTAATCTCAAGTTTTCTCCTTTTCCTTTTTTTTTTAATTATAAATATTCAGCATGGTCACAATTGCAGCAAAAGTTGCGGGCAGCCGGGTAATATGGATGGTTCATGGCTGCTCTGTTGTTGTGGCCTAATATCTCGGTCAGCTTAAAAACCTCTGTCACGCTGTCACAATGTGTTTATGTTGTTGACATTAATAACATGATTCTTTTATTCCAAGAAGATGTTATTTTCCCCCCATAATGTAGTAATTACTTGTGATTTAAATAATTGCAGTACCTTCTTGTGTCATTTCTCTGTTGCTTTACATATTAGGGTACTCATCCAATTGATAAATCTGTCCTCGGCACTCTTGTTTCATATCAATAGCGTGCTTGCTAGGCATTGTTTCTCTGTTGCTTTACTTATTAGGATAGYCATCCAATWGATAAATCTGTTCTCGACACTCTTGTTTCATATCAATAGTCTGTGCTGGCCAGGCATTGTTGCAGAATRTGAACTGTTTTGGAACTCYTATAACTTTACTATTGATAAATTGACTAAGGCTTTTTTTTACTATTGAACTTTTTGAAGGTGCACCAAAAGCAGTCTGGAGACCATCAAAAATTGAATGCTTGACTGGGATCTTTATTGAAATGGCTGCGTTAGGTTCANAATTGAAGTATATGTTGATGAATCACGAGAAAAATAAAGTGGTATCCAAGACCAATAAGTTAGATCTTGCAGTTCCAGCTACTCGTGAATGAGATTGAAATGGAAACAAATGGCTACGAAAGCGATCTCCGGCATTCATGGAGCATAGTCTGGGACTCTAGATTGTTGATGACATTGTTACAATTTTCTATGCAAGTTAAGCTATTAGCATGCCCTTTTTATGAGGTATATTTAGTCCATCAAATCAAAGTTACAACTTCATTCCCGGGGACTTGAGGAATTCCCGGACGTACGTCTAAGAATTCTTCACATCCCATGGGACGTACGTCTGAGAATTCCTCACGTTCCATGGGACTTGAGGAATTTCCAAACGTACGTCCACAGTTCAAACGCAGATTCTCCAGTAGTTTTCGGCGGTGGCGACGATGGTTCGGGCTCTGTTTTCTACATCCGTCCTACGACTAAGAAATTCCGACGAGTACGTGGTGATGGTAAGCTAAGACACGAGAGGAGGAGTAGCAATGAATGTTTGAGAGAGCTAAGGATAAAATGGGAATTTCATGTACAAAAATGGGACGAAAGTAAGTAATTCGGGGGGAGGAATAGTAATAGAGTTTTATGCAAGACCTTACTTTAAGTTCAATTGGTACTTTCCCTTGTCAGCCAAAGAGTGCCTTGCTGAAGATTATGGTCAATTGATACAAACAAAATTGTATAATTCTACTAAGATGGTTGAATTAAGCGAAATTCATGTTTTGGCCCAGTAATTGTAATTGTAGTCTGTGAGATTGGACCGTAGGGCCCATATTGATAAATTGGCCATATAAGCATTTGGTCATTAAAGATGGGCCGGCGTTAAAGGGACAAAAGGTTGATAGGAGGTTAATAATGGACAAAATGCAAAAACGGATAAAAAAATAATAATGAAACTGTTCAATAAAAATTCTATAAATTTGACCCTCATGTTTTTATCGTTGGATTGCCATGTCCAACAACAAGGTCTATTTTAATCATGATAATTGATTCCTCATAAATATTGAATATTAGTTAAAAGAGCTACTTTGGAAAAAATATCAAGAATTCAAATTTTTTATACGAGTCACGAATTTTATTTAATACTATGATATTTATTTTAGGTAATGTTAATTCAAAAAATAATAATTAGTTATACTTCTTCAATTTGAACGTCCACCTCCGAACCTCCGACGAACCCAACCTCAATTCAAATGTGCAACTTGCAAGAATGCAAGAACCTCACTTCTAACAAACCCACCACAATTTGAACCAGCCTGAATTCGACCCATACCCTTCACACCTCCAGATTGTATTCAGCCCAAATTCAAACACAATTATGTGGATTTTCTTCATGGCTAATAATTAATATGGAGTACAATAAATGTCAGCTTGACGATGTGAGTGATTAAGAGTTTCTCAACTTTCTTATTAAGATCTCGAATGAACTCCAAAAATTGGGAAAAATTTAGTCATCAAGGATCTTGATAGTGAATAACTCTGTACTTATTTCAAACATCAACGTGAGTTTGTCTATTCGTCAAAAGCGGTGAAAACCCGTAAACCCCACAAAAAAAGAAAAGAAAAAGAAAGAGCTGGCTCATACTGAAGTCGTGTCATTTACTCATTTTACCGCCATAATGTAAAATGGTCGCAACTGTTGCACAATTCAACCTTTTTCTCAAAATTCCTTGCACCCAGTTTAACATATTGACGTTGCTACATTCAAAACCATCAATTTCATCTTCCAACTTCAAATCTTCTTTCAATTTCCTCTCAAATCAGCAATTTCAACCTTAAAGTTCATTTTTTCGCAGTTCACCATTGAAATTCCCTCTCTTCGATGAACTGCAACATGGGACTAGAATTTACTCTCGATTCTCCAAATTATCGAGTCGAAACGCGAATTTAGGGTTAGGGTTTTGTTCGCGTTGTATTCAACGGAAAAAGTGGAAAGAATTTGCCGCGCTTTGGGGAACGGCGATTTTGGGAGATTAGGGCTTGAAGCGTCGATTCGCAGTGGCGACCTGTTTTTGCTCTGCTTTTAATGGCGATAGTTCCGATCGATTGCTTGTGCGGTGCTCATACACTTTTCTTTAACAGGTTTGTGTTTTCACTTTCCATTTATGTGTGTGTTGAATTATGACTCGTGTTTAGAACTAGAATTGGAGCGTTTGATTCAATTGGTTGCTGTTATAAGATTGTTACTCCGTATTATGATTGTGATGATGGTTATGCTTTGGTTTGAAAGTTTTATTGATTGTGTTTATAATCCTGAGAGGTATCTGTGACAGATCTGGCGGGTTTATGCCTCTGGGCTAAATGATTTTGGACAGCTTGGAATTTCGGATGTTCGGAATTATGCAATGTGTACGATATCGAGTGCCAAAGTCGCTCAGTATTATTGTATCATGATTTGCATTGTCATGTGTTCATTTTTGGACTTTTGGTGCTATTTCATGCAAACTATGTTGGTTGTTAGACTAAAATTCATAAGTTGATCTTAATTATATATTAATGTCATGCGGAGATCATCACTAATGAAGAGTACTGCGATTTATAAATCAAGGATAAGGAGCAGAGGACCTTTGTTTGATAAATTGATTGGATTCTTGCCCCGCACCGTCATGCAACCAATTTTATCTTTTGGGATTAAGGCCCGGAAATGTTTCCTCCCTCTTTTATGTCCTTTGTTTTGAAAAGGTGGTAAATCATTTTCCTCAAAGTGGAAATGTCACTATAGAAAAGGAAAATCATTTTCCTTTTGTGAGAAGGAAGCCACAATTTCCTCCTCACTTTTTACTTCTCCCTTATCCATTCCCCATCCTTCCTTCATTTCTATTTCATTTTTCATTTCCATCATGAGTTTTCATCTAATAAAACAAAGGAAACTTTTTTAAGTCAATGTTTTCCACTAAAAATTGGTTTTCCTAGAAAATGATTTTCATGAAAATTGTTTTCCTTCATACAAACTGATGTCAAATAATTAATATGTTCTTGGTGACCGACTAACTGTGTGCTATGAGTCTTAAAAGAGGGGGTAGAGGATTTGGCTGCAGTGATGGGCAGTATAATGGGGATGGGAACTGGAAGGTGTAACAATTGTAATGCAATATCGGCGTATTGAGATCACAGTTTATGTGGCAAGGGGACAATGGAAGGGAAACTCATGGTGAGGGGCTGAGGGTAATGATATTTTTTTTTCGTTTTTGCGTAATATTCTATAAGCATATCTGAAGGTAGAGCTTATCGATTTGGAAACAATTAATTAATATCTTGGTGTTGGAGCATGTGGTCTCAAATTACTTTTTACATTCCATTTGTTGTTCCGTTTGAGATTTGAGTGTATCTACAATTTGAGAGAAATCTTCTTAATTCCTATAACATACTCCCTCAGTTCCGATTTGTTTAGAGTTGAGTATCTGAGTCTCTAACACTGAATGAATCAATGGATATTTTGCTTTGAAAATTTATATTATGTATCTATTTTTCTTTTAAATCGACTATGTTGTGAATTGTGACTCTTGTATGGCATACGATTTATCCTGTGGTTGTGGTTGAATTGCAAAAAATTGCCAAGAGTTTAACCTTCATCTCTTTTCAGGAACCAAAGTATTGAATTGAGAAAGAAATCAAACATATTTCAGCTGGATACTGCTCATTCATGTGCTATTACAGGTCAGGAGACTTGGAATGAAGATTTTTAGCATTCTTCTTGCTGTTCAACTAATTGATTTGCTGTTTTAGCATAAAATTCTTTTGGTTAGATGTTTTAATCATTTCATGCGTCCACGTATCCCAAGTTAAAATGAATAAAGGAAA
This sequence comes from Bassia scoparia, assembly GCA_008642245.1. Classification (NCBI taxonomy): domain Eukaryota; kingdom Viridiplantae; phylum Streptophyta; class Magnoliopsida; order Caryophyllales; family Amaranthaceae; genus Bassia; species Bassia scoparia. The sequence goes on from SNQN01006794.1 coordinate 19,573, forward strand.
CACATGTAGACAAAAAAGTTTGTTTGAAGGAGTTAGGAAAGATATGCGACAAATAGTTATGTTTTTATTGTGTGATGAAGAAGAAGCTATTTGTGGATGAAACACGGAATAATTACTTTTGGTTCATGTAGCTAATCCCACATATGGAATTAAGGCTTTGACTGTTTGTGTCTAAGCTTAATCAATTATTCATCCAAGATGCACACACACCTTTTATCTATTTCTTGAAAATTCATTTGCTACTTTATTGAGCCAGTCTTTATGTCCATCATAAACTTAAAGTAATGATAGTCTCTGTAAAGCGATATTGGGTGTTCATAACTAGTAAAGTTCGATTGTAGATCATTTTATCATCTGTTCATTCTGTGATAGTCTGATAGATATGATTGGTTCTATTACTCTGTTTACTATATTCTTGTTAATCTTACCTTGAATATGTTAGTCGCAACTCTTCCTATTGCTTTGTATTTTTCATTCAATTAATGGTATTTAAATTGCAGTGGATGGGAGCTCTACTTGTGGGAAGACTCCAGTGGACAGCTTGGACTTGGGAAGAGTAATATTCTATCAATCATTCATATGACTTTTAGACATTTTAGTCTTTCGTGTTGTTTGGTCATTCCTTTGTATTCCTATTCTTCATAATTGTTTTTTTTCTTATTTGTGGATATTTGCTGCCAAAAATTCTTTAATCTCAACTTTCTTCCTTTCTTTTTTTTTAATTATAAATATTTCAGCATGGTCACAATTGCAGCAAAAGTGAGCGGCAGCCGGTAATATGGATGGTTTGGCTGCTCTGTTGTTGTGGCCTAATATCTCGGTCAGTCTTAAAACCTCTGTCACACTGTCACATTGTGTTTATGTGGTTGACATAAATACATGATTCTTATTATTCACAAGATGTTATTTTCCCCATAATGTAGTAATTACTGTGATTTAAATAATTGCAGACCTTCTTGTGTCAATTCTCTGTTGCTTTAACATATTAGGGTATCATCCAATTGATAAATCTGTCTCGGCACTCTTGTTTCATATCAATAGCGTGCTTGCTAGGCATTGTTTCTCTTTGCTTTACTTATTAGGAGTCATCCAATGATAAATTGTTCTCGACACTCTTGTTCATATCAATAGTCTGTGCTGGCCAGACTGTTGCAGAATGTGAACTGTTTTGGAACTCCATATACTTTACTATTGATAAATTGACTAAGGCTTTTTTTACTATTGACTTTTTGAAGGTGCACCAAAAGCAGTCTGGAGACCATCAAAAATTGAATGCTTGACTGGGATCTTTATTGAAATGGCTGCGTTAGGTTCAGATCATTCCATTGCTGTCACTGGTATAGTTTTTCTTTTGTATATAATATATTATATATATATATAATTCATTGTTGAGTATCATTAAATTAAATTCAGTCTTTCTACTAGCTAATTTTCGTAATCTTTTGTTATTTTAAAAGATAAAAGGTGCCACTTTGACTGGGGAGGGGGAAGTTCTGGAAGCTGTCATGACCCAATTCGGCTTGCTCAATTTTTAAGCACAGAGTACTTCAATTATATCTTCTTTACTCTTTTCCCCCTCACGCGTCGTAGTTAGCCACAACTATTTGTAGTTGCTAGTGTGTGGTTTTAACTTTTGTAGCTTTTCTTGAGCAAATGTTCTATTACTAACTCTAGTAGATTGGGAATTTTTTGTGTCCATTTGTACGTTCAGGAAAGATACCACCCTTAGTCTTTCAAATTTTGATCTCTGGACTTTGTTCAACCTCTGCCCAAAAATTCTTGAACTTTTAATTGTCTCTTTTGTTGATGTTTGCATGTGCTTTGGACTAGTAGGTTTGTGATGTTATCTGATTTATCTCTTCATTTTTCACTTTGGTGAAATATTTGGGCAATAGCGTTATGATGATGGTTTTCGATGTAGTAGAAGAGTGGAGAGGAAATTTATGTGGATGACCTCTCGAATAAGTACTTTGATTCATTTTAGCCGACCCCTTATATGGATAAGGCTTTGATTGATTGAATAGCGTCATGATGATAATTTTTTTTGTTAATCCAGATCTCTATCAATAGGTCATTATTGCAGTTTTCATTTTTAGTCAGGAGTTGTGTGATGATATTATTGTTTCCACCTCTTTCTGTGTATGTATTTTGTGCATGACAGTAAACAGCTTGATGTTGGTTCATGCTTCATCTGTATTAAGAGTGATTTGACACATGAAATTATGAAAAAGGAACAATTGCTAGTTGTATAAATCACATCCATTTCAATTTGTGTACTGAACTAATGTGGTCCGGTTAAAAGTCTTGACTTCCATGTAATAGTTATCATATGATAGTTGGTTGCTGCAGTGAATATACTCCAAGGCTTGTAAAGAGACTGGAAGGATCAAGGTACTTCATATTCCGGCTTTTTAAATGAAGGTCAACAGATGTTCTGGTCATGCGGGTTTAACATACTTGTTTGTTAGGTCAAAACAGTTGCGGCAGGCTTGCTGCATTCAGCTGTTATTGACGTATATTTTTTTTGGATGATTGGCCTATTGGATATCTGATTTCTTGTAGGTTGATTGAATGTTTTCATTCCTTTTAATACTGCAGAAAACGGCAATCTCTTTTTTTTTGGCGAGAGAAAAACAGACAAACTTGTGAGTTTCAAATGCAATGCTCACAATTTTCTAAGTTGTCTGGCTTCTTGGTGCTTGATGTGCTTATGTGCCACTCCTCTTCTGAATTACTCATTGGATCAATTTGCAGAACTTCGGGAAATCAGACTCTGCTACTGGGCCATCAACGATGTCGGGACTGCCAAGTGCTGAAGAAGTTGCCTGTGGTGGTTATCACACCTGTGTCGTATCAAGTAGATATCTCTGAATCTCTCGTTTTGATTTCTTTTCTTCTGAATTCTTGGGATTTTCATTTCCAATAAATAAGCTTATGGTGGAGTATGATAGCTAGGGCTAGGGTGTTGGGGCATATGACTTAAAAAACAACGACTCAGTGTGAATGTTTTTGACAATTTTTTCCCCTCGTAAGAGCAAAAGGTACCTGGGTATTGTGAGAGCTCTGTCTCTGATCTTATCAGCATTTGGGAACAAGTTCTTTCACCTTTAGTTGCTATCCAATTCAATCATACACCACTTGTCAACTCTACTACCTGAGAGTTGAGCATTTTTTTTTTGTCCAAAGTTATTATTTCCAAATACTATTGATGTCTTTTCTAATAATCTACTTTCCAAAAAATATTAAAATTCCACTGTTTTATTTTTATGGTATCTGATTTGTAAGATTAGTTTTAACCTGAACCTAATTCCCACATAATTTTAGATTTCAGTGTCAATTTATGTCTTAAAGCCCCTTTCCATGATTTTTGAATAATAAGAATATCTTGTATTTCCATTCTATTGGTCTGCATTGATTTTATCGTAGAAAACCTCTATTTACCATAATGTTTTGTGCATATACTTTGAGGGCAAAGCAGGAAATACATTTAACACTGCAAGTGGGTACCGTGTGCACATGAAATCAATCTAGGAGAGAATTTTTTWAAAATAAATTATGAGGTAATCTAGGAGAAGGAGAAAGCACATAGTGCGCCAACCATGTATAAAATATATTAGAACACTTTCCTGAAATGGAATAAAGCACCTTGCAYGGAACATTATGGAATGGCCATAGGGGAAAAGTGCGTGGAATATTCTGGGTACAAAGAGAGTWTGTTAAATGATTGGGTACTTGATCTCCAAGTCGYGAGGATGTGACATATAATGACTTTTAGTTTGTTGGAAACTAAATATTGATGGATTTTTCGTAATCGTAAAGATCACCTTGTTAGTTGATGATATGAATGCTTACCTGGCTATGTAAAGTAAATCTTATATGTTGTTATTTTAAATTTTGGCACAGGATATGGTCAATTGTATACCTGGGGTTCAAATGAAAATGGATGTCTAGGCATTGGGTATGCTTTTGTTGAATTTCTCTTTGTTAGCAGTTAACACGACAAATTGTTAATCTATTTCATTATTATTACAACTGACCTTGTCTTCTTTTTTTACTGRTCTAGTTGTACGGATGTTATTCATTCTCCTGAGAGAGTTGAAGGCCCTTTTTTAAGGCAATCAGTGAGCAAGGTTTGTTCTGTYCTTGAAATCTACGTTAGTTAATTTGGTGGTGGACATGCATTATAAAAGAGGGGAACATGTTCGTTCTCTTTGAGTCTCGACTCTTGTGTGTTACCTCATGAATGATCTAYGTGTTTGAGGAAAAAGAATTCCTGTTCATTAGGRCCAGTAATTTATTGCTTTATTACTTGTATGATTTTATATTTTTACCTTTATGCAGGTTTCCTGTGGTTGGAAGCATACAGCTGCGATTTCAGGTGTGTGCAAAAGCTTTGGTTATATTTAGCTAATTAAAAAATTCGATTTCTTAAWCTTTAGTGTAAGTAAGGTCTCATTAGTTTTACTATTTTTTACTGATGAGGGCATACTGTTCCTTATAATTGAGGATTTCGATCAATCATTTGTCTAACAATACATTCTTCATTGTCAAAATGAGATTCTTTTGAGTCACACTGCATGATTAGAGTGATTGCACTGACGTTGTGTGCATTACTTGATGTTTGGTAGATGGGTATGTTTTCACATGGGGCTGGGGAGGTTCCCATGGAACATTCTCTGTGAATGGTCAGTCTTCCGGTGGACAGTTGGTATGTACCTATTTTTTTAGCACACGTCAGTTTTTCCTTTGTACTGATTTATATGGTTAAATATTGAGCGTGTAATTTTTTAGCAATAAAGAATATTTACTGTTTCTTTTTTGCAGCTGGAGTTCAGTAGTATATGAACCGTTATTATTATTATTTTATATATTTTGGATAGGTTATTCCCTAGTGAAATAAAATTGTGTTTTCATTGTTGAAAGCCTTTTCTTCAACCTCCCACTGTAGCTCTCTCCACTCTTTGTTGCGTCCATTACATCTACACGTCTGTGAAAGCAGTCAAGCACCTAGGAAGTTAAAGTACTCTACCAGGCTGCCAATATGAATAGGATGGAAAGTAGTTATCCACTTATCCTATCATTTAGCTTTACAACCAACTCGACATGACAACTTAACATGAATAAGACAGTCAATTGRTAGTGTGATATTCCAACTACTTTAGTTAAGGAGGCTATAATTTTGGTTTGGAAACCGACCTATTTCTTAGGTAGTTACTTTTTGAGTTCTCAAGTAAAATGTATTTTGATCTAACATGACAAAACAATAGCAACTGTCTGAATTGTCTTTTGCTGTGAGCATGGTGTGTGAAGGTCCATTTGTGTGGAATTATAGATATGTTCGTTGATTGGAAGAAGCTACTTTTTAAAAAAAAATAAAATAAAATAAAATAAAAAATTGAGGTGGGTAACGTAGATGTACATTGTTGCACTGCATCGTTATTTCTCAATTAGAATATAGACTTCCCAGAATAATCACTTTTGGTTCATGTTAGCCGACTCCCTTATGGGATTAAGACTTTGATTGATTGATTGATTGATAATTGATTAATTGAGACTAATAGCTTATGTTTTCAAATCTGTCGGTACCTTTGTTTGTAAGCTTGAGGTACATAACTTTTCCATTTGGTCAAATTGTAGGGCTTTTTTTTTTTGCCAGAAATCATCTTTTATAAGGGCACTTTGTGACACCATCTTTAAGCGTAATTGTTTAAAACCATCTTTTGTAGCTACATACGTTGCAAGTGAATTCTAGCGTTGACCTTACATAAACCCTTTTCCCCTTTTCTTCCCAACTATACTGTTCCCCTCATTTCGACTTTGATACCCTCGTAAAACCCCAAAGAATCAATTTTTAATCGATTTTAGGGTTTCAAGGGAAATTGTGAATTGGGTTTCTTTTGGGGTGAAAAGGTGTGGTTTTAGAGGGGATTTAAGGTGAAAATGGGAAGGAAACAATATAATTGGGGAAAAGGAAAAAAATTTAAAAGGATTTTCGATAAGTGAATGCCGAAATCTGGCTACAAGATGGTGGTCAACAACTCAGATAGCCATAAAAGATGGTTTGTCAAAAAACACTAATCACAAGGTGACCATTAGAAAAGATGGTTTTTGACCAAAAAAAAGAAACTAATTTTTATGATATGTACAATGTACCTTGCAATTTAAAACTAACATAGTTCAAATGGAAATGATCAATGAACATGCAGTTTACAAAGTGATGAAATTAAAGTTTACAAACGATGTGTTGTTTCAGTATCATTCTAATTCGATCTTATATATGAGTATCTTAACCGGACCCCATTGAGAGGTCCATGATAATTCAGGGCATGAACTTCAACATTCACCTAGCTTGGGAGATATACAAGGATCCCCAAACCGTTCATTCCCGGATTTTGATAGAAGAATGTTAATAATACTGATAAAGAAAAAGTGTGTAAACAGAGTGGTCATGGTGTTAAAGTTATGCTGCAGGGACCCTAAAGAAATTAGTAATTGTGACTATAGCAGTAGTGATATGTTCCCTAACTTGATATTATAGAAAAATCACTCGAAAGTTTGGGTAAATTGGAATTGCACTGTATGAAGGCATAAGAACAAGTAGTAGGTTTCTTAAGAATGAAAGTAATGTGCCAAAATTGTTGGAGGTTGGGGTTCAGACATATGAGTTTATTTGAAAGACAAATTTCTGGCAGCACAGATACATGTGGTAAGTTTTTAAGAATGAATAGTATGTGCCAAAATTGTTTGAGGATTGGGGTTGAGGAACATGAGTTTATTTGGGATACAAATTTCATTCAGCACATATGGTAAACATATTCCTATGTGCTGTGAATTGGAAACAAGAGGTTGGTATTTTGGAAGTTTAGGCAGCAGATCAGCAATAAGGTACAAACTACAAAATGGACCTTCAATCTTTTAAGATCTCAATAGAAAAGAAGAGAACACTGGTCTCTTTGAGGGTATCTTTGTTTGAATGATTAGTGAAACGATATTCGGGATCCAATTAGTTTTTCATTCAATTCATTCCGAATTTTTATATCACCTTGGAAATTTGAAAAGGTATCGCGATCATTAGCTATTTTTTATGATGTTAAGCTTTGAGATGATGGATGGGATATTACGACAAACTTTGTTGGTGTCTTTTACTGTCATTTTTGAATGACACATTGGATTTGTAGATAGTGTATCTTGTTTGAGCTTATCTCATGGATCTTATAGACATTGAGCAGTGCATCATTTTTTTTATTAAAATAAAAAATAAAAAATCATACAATAAGGACCTTTGTCTATCCATATAATGTACTTTCATGCCTATGGTTACATATAGATAAGGAAAACATGGCCATCTATAGGCCACCAATGGGCACCTTCAGATGCTGGATAAGTAATCTATTTGTGTATTTTTTTTAATTTATTCCCAATGTATTTATAAAATTCTCATTTATTGTGTTTTTTAAAAAAATAAAATAAAAATTGAATGAAATAATTGAAGATATTGAAAGATCTGGCTTTCGAAATATTAAGTTTTTGCATTTTTTTTATCTTGTACAAATTTATAGTTATTAATTGTTGAAGACGTGTGTTAGCAGGTTCGAAAGTCAAATAATAGAATTCTATAAATTGAGGGTATGCTTCTTTGTGCACTTGGTACTTGAATTGGTTACAAGCCGCACAACTCTACAAGAACACAATACTTGAATTGGTACTTGAATTCGTTCAACTATTTTTGAAGTTACCATACCATGTACCACATAACAGTTCCCATGTTTTCAAATTTGAACTGAGGTTCTTGTGGAAGTTAGCAAATTAGTTAACCTTGGCTCCTTTTATATTTCATTATGGAGAATTTTAGTGATCTGAGGAATGTGAAGCCAAATGGTCTGCCACATACAATAACAATCATAATGATTTGGATAGTAATTATGGAGATACAAAGTTACGGCATAGGTGTTTGTGATAGGTGTCTGAGACACTTTCTCTTTTGGTAATCGATTACTAACATCTAAAAATTCTTGAATGATAACTTTGAATGTGTTTCTGCTAATTGCTTGAGATTGAGYGTTGGATTTAAAATAAACTTGGGAGGACTTCTTTGGTTCCTGCATCGCTTAGATGACTGATATAGTATGGTTGCTGGTTGATTGTGGAGACTGCGTATTTGTAACCTGTATTGTTGGGAAAAATTATCTTGGTAGGCACGGTTTTAACTTTTTGTTAGAATCAACTCAGGAAAGAAATCATTTTAGGCCTGGTGGAAGATGCATGATGAATGAAGGTTAAGTCACTAATAAATATAGGGTGGCATTTACAGGTTGTGATAATCAACTAAATCAAGAGATAGTCTATAAAATCGATCTTTGGYTCTTTGGTAGCRTTCTTCCCATAGTTTTCACAGATTGTCGAATTTGACTGTAATATGCTCTGCAACACAAATGAGACTTGTAATGTATCTCTTGAACACAAAGTTTCAAAATTTACTAGTATAGTTTCTTATTCTGAGTTCTTTTTCGGATATTAATATAGAATCTAATGGAACCTTCCAGTAATCCAGTTTTCTGTTGGAGTATTAAATATCAATACAAATAATTTATATAGCTTGTTGTATCTCCTGTCTTCAGTAGTTGCTCATTAAAAATTTCCACTGATTACAGGGACATGGAACTGATGTTGACTACATTAAGCCAGCTGTCATTGATCTTGGCAGCAATGCGAAGGCTGTCGAAGTATCGTGTGGATTCAATCACACTGGTGCGATATTTGAACGCATATAACTTTGAGACGAAGGCACTCATGTCTTAATTTTGGACCAGCCTACTCCATAGCTTTTATGGCCTGGACTAGGTACACCATACATGTTTATTTCATCTTAGCTCTTGTGGTTTCTCCCTGACGCTACATTTGTGTTGTAATTCAATGTTTCCATGAACACAAAACCGACACAGTATACCTGTATTTGAGATTGCAGCAGATCAGTTGGTAAGGGTATTGTTTTTCGCTCGCCATGCCATACGATTGGATGTAATGTATCCACGTACAGATCATAGCATGTATAGTAAATAACAAAAACCCATCAAGTTACAAAAAATCCGATCTCTCTGTTAAAACCTAAAACTTCTAATTTATACCAGCATCGAATTGGCTGAGAATCGATATAAGAGCTTTAATTATTATAGATAATCCAATTAGTGTTCTTATTAGTGTCTTTATTATTGGAGCAGCCGAACAGATGTTCGACGCAGAGAAATGATTTGTCTTTTTATTGTTTGGAAAACCAATGCTGTATTAGCACCATATATGAATAATATAAACTGAGTGATGCAGGTGAAATTAAATTCCGAGTACTAAGCGGGCGCTCTTCTTATTGTGAATCAACGAACGCAACTGACAGTCTGAGACTGTGAATCTGTTCTAGGGTTTTTTTTCCCTCTCATCTTCTTCTCTCGATTAAAGAAGACATTTATTGATTATAAGTGTACTGTCACTACTCAGTTACTCTGGTTGCTGTGTAGTTCACCATTTAATTACCAATTTTGTGGTTAGTGAATGTCTCTTTATTATTGTCTTTTATTTCTATAATTATGTGGAAATTCCTTTGCTGATGTTTTCTTTAAGCATGTTGACAGTATGAGTCATTTCAAAGTGGAAGTTGAGTTTTGTTGTGGATAAATAATAATTGTGGTGGGGTATCACGTGATTAGATTAGAGAGGTTGTTAGTAGTATTTAGTAAGCTAGTCATCTCTTGGCAACTGCATATTCCTTTGTTGATTTTCTTGGCACAACGTATGCCACCTCTCATCACATTAATGTTGATTATGCTTAACCTAACTGACTGCCTGAATGTATGTTACTCTAATTTGTGTAGCTACCTAGCTAGGTTAAGTTCCGTAATCGATGTGTCCAAGAGGTAACTCACAAAAGTTTACGACTACTTTCTCGGTTCGAGGGGTTTTTAGAAACTTATAAGAGTCCTCTTTTACGGAATAATGTTGATATAATCAGTTAGTCATATTCATACAACATTGGTGTTTGTAACATCTATACCGTATTTATCATCATGATCGTCAATTTTTTAATGAATGAGCTTGCTACGTTGAAGGTACTACTCGTATATAACATCTCTTATACTACATAATTGGATCGAAGAAGGGATTATGTCTTGGATTTAAAGATGGAATGCTTTGATATAGCCAAGATTTAATACTACACTGAAACATTTAATGTTAAAAGATGAGAAAAATGCATGGTCCATGATAAGGTATTACTGTATTTGTCTGATTTGATAACATGAATGGAGATATGTGGGTAACGACTTTGATAATCGAAAAGTTGTATAGAATGAAGAATTTGACGATGTCCTTGTTGATTACTCTGTCACTGAGATACATGCGACAACAATGTCAGTTGTGCAGTGTGGTAAATAAGCACTTGCATGTATTGTGTATGCAAAATTCAATCGTTGATATATCAATTCCATCAATTCGTTTTTGTAGTTCTTGACTTTTATTTCTTGGACCCACCATTTTATAATTATATATATATATATATTATTCTGTTGGTCTTTTACACAATGCTAGAATTTATTGTGACTTGTGACATTACAAATTTACAATTACAATGTGTCTTTTAAGTTGTTGTATGAAATGCAATGGTGAGTCCATAGAAATAGAAGAAACATAAAATTTAGTATGATGTTCTTTAAGGCCATGTGTAAATGAAAAGGAATCATTTGGTTTAAGTTGCTAAGCATATATCTTTCCATGGGTCATATTCCACTATTGAATTAAATGGATAGGGATTGTACATAAATCAATTTAAAGTTTTTTTTTAAAAAAAAGGTAAGAACAATTGGGAAAATTTCAATGACGTATCCTAGCTCAATAGGAGAATGGTTTTGAAAAATTAGTGCCCATGTGCTAAATAAACACATCTTAAATTTAGGTACATATGTTACATGATGGCACGTAAGAGAAAGAACCGATAGTATACATAAGGTGTCGAGTGTTCAAATTATTCAATATGAAATCTTAAGAGAAATATTTGTTAATGATACCAGTGTGACCTTGTTCAGTATCATTCGATAAATTGAAAAGACGTAGATGATTGTTCAACCTTGAAATATGCGTGAGTCATTACTATCAAATCAATCACTTTTTTTAACTATTAAGCAAATCACTAAAAATAAACCATAGGGTTATTCATTACTATGTACTACTATATATGTTGTGAATTTTATCATCCTAGGTTTCCGTACTAACTAGCTGATGAAGTGATAATTAAGATGTAGTGTGAGGAGATCAATGAACATGATTACCTAGTACTGCGATAGTTGAGATTATCGTAATTGACGCTGCGTCTTAGAGTTACCATAATCGTTCGCTATCTCAGTTCAAAACCGACTCATTTCTGTATATATAAGGTTGTACTAATGTCGAAACAGCATGTCGTTGTACATTTTCTTAATTGTGGGATGCTAAGAGACTTTACATCCATACTTTTTAACTAGAGTAGTAAGTAGTTTGCTTTTCATGAATGATAGTACATGTGACCGATCCTATCTGTATCACCCCCCCCTATTCTTAAGCTAGCGATGAAATGATCCAATGAATTGAGTGTAGTAAAGTCTTTTGTATATGGTAAGCTCGCGATTGATTAGTAAGTGTATAAGTCAGACAGGAAACAACGCATTCCTGGGCCCTAGCAGACTAACTTAAGACTCACAACCCTTTATTTTATATTTAATTATTGATTGCGCTATCTCTGTCTAATTTTGTAGAGTGTTAGTAGTGTAGTCTCTACTACCCCTATCTCTCCTCCATCCCTACAGCTTCATCTCCGTATCTTTCTCTCGCAGCTTGCTCAACCCTTCTCCAGTATCATGTAACTCCATATTGCATCTCTATGTTCCCCATCAGAGTAATCTGCATGGTGAGGATATACCGACGTCACTCTCCTTCACGTAAGCATCTCTCAGCTGAATCACAAACTACACGTGGGTCTCTGTCCAAAGTTTGATTCAACCTTTTCAAAAATACAATTTTGTTGAATGAATGAAGGTGATAATTTTCATGAGAATAGTTCAACTTTAATCTTTATTCATGCATGCATGATACTGTTTTTGGAATTTTATCCGGTGTTGTAAAGGTGATGGATCATGCTGATTAGGTCGTTTTAGTATGTTAACGGACATTGTCGAATCTTCAATTTAGTTTGAAAGTGTTTTTCGCGTTACGAAGAAGTATGTGTTTAAGAAACATTAATACATGGAGATGGGGAGGGAGTGTGAAACAATAAGGGGAGTTTGCGAAATAGATGTTCAAAAACTTCGTGACTGTTTTGAAAATGTTTTTGTATTTTTATTTCTCTCTGCGTAGATAAGATTTGCATGGCACAAGGACATCATGGTGTGTCATCTTCAAACTTTTTAAATTAAGAGGAAATTCGACACATTTTGAAATATATATACACACTCGCCATTAATTGAAATAATGCATGTATATAGTGATTTTTACTATACACGGAGTATACAATAAGGATTATAATACACTTAGGCCTCGTTTGGTTGTCCACATTTTCTATGGGCAATTAAATTCCCATAAATTTCATTTTGGACTTGTTGTTTGGTTGACACAAAAAATAGGAAATGAACGCAATGCAAATTCATGAAAATTTTAACTTCTCACAAAATATAGGAAGTAATTTACCATACATCCCCTTGGTTAATGAAAATTCATGGGAATTTTGAATTCATACGGAGTACATGTTTTACCAAACAAGTTTGATAAATTTCAAAGAATTTGACTAGGTTAATAAAATCCCATTAACGGTAACTTCCTACGAAAATTAAATTACCGCATCAACCAAATGAGGGCTTTTTTTTTACGGGATTTGGCTTAGTGAAACAAAAATCTTACAAAGTTTATGACACATGACCACATTTAATAATTTACATAGCCAACACCCCATATACGTTGTATCTAATTTAATAAACCATGCTAGCTACTTATTGTTTTTATTTTTGTAACGATAAGGTTGACGGGAAAATGATCAGACCAGTCTTCTCTTAAGACTGTAATTTGGTCTATCAAAGGCCAAAAAGAAAGAATTGAAAATTTAGCATCCAAAAAAGGATCAATATCCTGATGAATAATTAATAAGGGCATTATGACCTGATGAGGCCAAATAATCAGCACAATGGTTGATTTCACGATAAATATGATGACAATCATAATAGTCAAACGATTGAAGTAACAAGCTAATATCCTCTGTTAGTAGATGAATAGACCAAGAACTAGAGAATGATCCACGTACAATATTGATAATTGTTAGATTATCACCGGGGCAATGATATGTTTGTAACCATAAGAAGAAGCGCAAGGAGTAGACCATACATTATGAAGAGCAAGAGCTTCAGCTAGTAGAGAGGAAGAGGAACCAAACGAGTACAAGTATGAACTTGCAAGATGCATTAGATCACAAGAACACAAAGGTAAATAGAGAGAGAATTTTATTTATGAATTTGTGGAGTCACCGCTCAAACTGAAATAGAGTGCATGTACAAGCTTATATACTGTATTTAGGAATAATTAGGAAATAAATAACAATAATACAGCTAATAATACAGCTAATGATACACTAATAATACCAGAATACAGCTCATACTCCCCCCTCAAGCTTAGAATGGGAAACCAATCCAAGCTTGGAACAAAGAATGGCATGTGTTGTGGAATGGGCGGGTTTTATAAAAAGTCCGAAGGCTGCTGAACATGAGACATGAAGTGTGGTGGAACGCTCAATCTGCTCCAGCATAAATGTGATTCTCTGTTTAAGGGAAACATGCTTAGAATCATGGACAGCCGACGGCGGTTTGATAAGGATAGCTTATTAAATCGTGACGAATTGCAGGACAATAAGATGCTTATGTTTTCTGCATCGAATCCATGCGGCCGGCACGAGACGACAAAAATATGGGCAAAGGATCGTAGGAAATTAAGGATCCAAATAACATGAAGCACAACTTGACTGCAGTATTAGGAATTCGAGTATTGCTTCTGCGATAATTGATTGCCTAAAGACGTGCTGTCTTGTTTTCCCATGGAAACAAAGATTGTTTTTACAAAATTGCAAAGACTAAGGTGACCTGTGCTTCATATTGACAACTACTAGCCATCTGCATCAGAGTAAGTGACATATGGAGAAAAAGAAGAGAATAGACAATCAATGAAAATCCAATGTGCCCTGAATATTTGATGAGTAATGCAAGGCTGCCGCAGAATGAGGAGGCAGGAACAAATGCAAAAAATTGACTTAATGCTGGTGTGAGCATAAAACATCGGTTGTAATACTCAAATATTTTAATTCAATAAATTTTGATAATATTCAGGATTGCTTCAAATATCACATCTCGTGTCGTTAAAAGGGAAAGGTGCAACAGTTGAACAAATTTCCAAGCTGCATTCTTGTAAAATAAGTATATATTTTGTTGGACGAAAAGTTCATTTAGGTTTCTGACTTGTTTATAATCCAGATAGTTTCCTTCAAATTTTAATGTAAAAGCAGTGTAAAGCAAGGTTTTACATGTCATTGGAGATTAGATGATCGTAATAAGACATAATCACATACACCAAAGCACAGAACTTCCTGCAAAATTCCTTGTACAAAGATTAATCTAAAGTGAGATTGGACGAAAACCAAGATTTTGAAGGAAGTTTTTTAGTTCTTGTTCCAGTTTGTCGAGAAGCTTGAAGCCTATTATGAATTTGAATTGCACACATGACAATGTATGCTTATATAGCACTGAGTGCGTAGCATGTCGTCTTGCTCCTGTAAACATGAGAAGGAGCATGTTAACATGTGGAACTACATTGGCACCTTTGACAGATAGGCGAACTGCAATGACAACCTGACGTGTGCATAGTTTAGCAACGGAGAGAAGGTTCCAAAAATCAGCTCCTGTTTGATAAATAGCACAACGAGCTGTGTAATCTAATCAAGATGTCCTCAGATTTCGTTTCTTTTAATCCATTCATCCTATTGCCTTTTATGAGGAGGTAAGAAGTTAACACCCAAGTGTTATTCTTATTAAGGCAGTCAATTCTTGTTGAATAGCTGCTCTCCGACTTCCAGAGCTATTGGGCTCTGAAATGGAAAGAATTAGGCTCAATATGTCAAGAGAGGAGACAGACAAAAGAGGTTGAAGTTGGAAGTTAAGAAGTCATATTTTTTGTGTGGTAAAGTAGGTTTTTTTTAAGATGAAAGTCTGGAAGCTGAAGGAGTTTTTGTGTTCTGGTGGTCAGTTGTTTTGGTATTCTTTTATTAATCATGAATGAAATCCACAAAAGACTCAGAAAGAGATTGAGGAATAGATAAGATTAAGAAGTGGGGTGAAGGAGCAAAGAAGAGTAGATTGGGAAGAAGATGGAATAGTAAGGAGAAGTAGGAGTAGGAGGTGTGATAAAGATGGAGAAAGCATGTGGTGAGTAGGAATTTAGTTGTGGCAGAATAGGATTATGACAAGTTACTAAATCAGGACCAAAATTAACCATAGAAGGAGAAAGTAGGAGAAGTTAAGGGAATAAAAGAAAGAAGAGAGATTTAATGGAAATTTGTATTCATGAAATATCACATCGTAGAAGAGAATCAATTGATTCTCGCAAATCCATAATCTGTAGGCTTTCTGGCAAAAGGTCAATAATATGCACGTTTCTTTAGCATACAATTATCTCTTTGATGTTTCAGAATTGTAAGCAATAAACACCAACCCCTTAATCATCATATTTGGTATTTTTACATAAGAGTTCATAAGGAGTTTCCAAACAGATTTTGGATGGCGCTGTTTATAGAACTGATTTGCAGTCAGAATACAATCCTCAGAACTTATTAGGAAATGAGCATAATCGTAAGCCTAGGCCATTTTAGAAGTGCTGTGTTTCCTCTCACTCTCCTCTTTTGAGGAAACCAGGACACTTCTCTCATGTATACCCTTTAAAAAAAAATAGCACATTCAAGATTTACATCATCTCAGTACATACAGAGATACGTTTATAATTAACAAATGTGTGTGCACCATAGAAAAAATTCTTGAGAACTAGCAATTGAGATTTTTGAACAAGGAGCAAGTGGTTCTACTGTGATACCATATAGTAAGAAGTATTACACATTTAGAGAAGGAATCTTATAGCGCATAATCATAGAATAAGCTTCAAACATGCTCCTTGCCCTATCTGCTTCTAACAGGAGCTTTATGATGCTTGGCAAAACACATTGTCACCTTTATAATTCAGACAAGTTCATCACAACGCAATATACTTCATTTGTATAGACAAAGAACACATGAAAACTAGTTGGATGTACAACATCACTACTAGAAGAAAGAAGCAAGGCAGATTTATCAGGTTCAATAGAATGAGAAACATCAGCAACAGCAGTATGAGTTGATTTACAACTTGCTCGTACACCAGTAGGAAGATGATCAAAGCCTTGAGGAACACTGGAAGAAAAATAGTAAAGATCTCCAACCTTCTTGCCAGCAGCCAAAAMAACCTTAGATGAAGGGGCCTGAAAATAGCACCCTYGATCATCAAAACTCACCTTCAGACCATTATRTTTTGCCAATTGASCAATTGATAGCAAATTATGCTTAAACCCCTTGACCAGTAAAACATTTGACAAAACTAGAGTATCACTCACATAAACAGTACCAATAATATGTACTATACTATGAGAACCATCAGGCAGAGCAACACGCACAGGTTTAGGAAGAGTACGCTTATCACACAACACAGACTCATCAAACACCATATGTTCAGTAGCTCCAGAATCCACTATCCATAAATCTTTGTTAAGAGATTTAAAACTACCACAAGTGAAGGCAAATGAAGATATACCTGCCACAGTGGTGGAAGTAGGATCAGAAAGTTGTTTTTGTTGCATATGCATAGCCTTAACCACTTCTTGACATATAGATGCTATCATAGAAGAATTCACAGCAGCTTCATTGTGGTTTGAA
>SNQN01006795.1:0-36577 GCA_008642245.1 Bassia scoparia
GGCCTAGGCTACAAATGCACATTGATTATTTGACTGATTTCACTCCTCTTCGCATTGACTAGAACCCAATTCAGTCAGTTATGCCTTTTTAGTCAGTCATGTTCTATGCTAGAAGGACATGAAATGAAAGCCATAAAAGTTTTGGTAAACACTTATTCTTGTTTGATCCCCTTTTATTTATGTATGCTATGATTTATCAGGGGAGATAATTAGAACTGTATTCAAAATTTTAACCGACAATCATTTTTGTGCTTGCCTCATTGTTTAGGGAACAGCAGGATCAATAACTCCTTTCCTCCTTCCGAAGCAACCGAAGGATTTTGCGGATCGTGTGTTCCCTTACCTCTCTTTCCTCAAGTTCAGTTGTATCATTCTTTGTTTGTCGTGATTGTTGTTCCCCTGAACTGCATGGGTGAGCGTTGTGAGTGTGGTGTGGAGAACATCAGACCTGGTCCCTAATCTGTAATTCTCAATCCTCTTCTCCTCTAGGCTCTCCACCAATGATATCTGGTGTTACAGCTAGGTGAGCCTAGTTCGCTGCTCTTCATTCGGAGAACCAGCAGCTGGCGTGGGGGGTTCCAGTGAACTCCCGGGACGCCATAATCTCATTAGGTTCAACGTGTGGTTTCTCAGTCAGACATGTGAAATTTTCATCAAAACAACATGAACCCTTCCTCAAACACCATAGAGTTTCTTTTGTTCAGACTACTATATGCTTTGCTTTGAGGTAAGAGTATCACAGGGAATATTCCCTCAATCACTCCTAGGCAAATTTGGATCAAAGCTGGTCTTTCCCTTGTTATGCATATAGCCTTTGCATCCACAGATCGAAAGTATGCATATTGGGTTTTCTGCCCTTTAGGAATAGTTATAAGGCGGTCTTCTTTTAGTTTTGGCCTAATGAGTCAATCTGTAGGTATATAGCAAGCAGTTTCACGCTTACCCCAAAAACTCTTTAGGGTGCCACTTTCAATACCGCGATTGTTCTGGCATCTCCTCAAGTGTTCTTTCTTCTTTCACCCCCCATTTTTGTTGTGGTGTTTAGGGGTTGAGAGTTGTGACTAATACCATTGTTCCTGATAATCATTTAAAGTCAATATTTTTAAAATTAGTACCGTGGTCTTGATCTTACAGAGACCAGCTTGTGAGAGAGCTGGTTCTCTACCTGTTTCACTGAGTGCCCATACATCAAATGTCTCATCTTTGGAGTGAAGGCATATCACCCAAGGTACTTGGAAAAGTCGGGCATCGACACAACAAACACAGGACATATCTATAGACCTCTATCAGACTTTGAAACTCTCATAGGGACCACACAAGTCAATTGTGTAAAAGTTTCGAGGAGGTTAGGGCTCTACTGTTACTTAAAACATTTTAGTCTAAAAGGATTTTGCTGTTTCCCTTGAACATTCTGAACAAACTTTGCCTGCGTCATACTTGATGTAAGGAAGGTTTCCTACCACCAAGTCTTGAGATTAGTTTGTTCAGTAAGTGTTAGGCTTGATGTCCAAAATCTCTTAAGCCAAATCCATTGTTATTAGTCTGAAACGCTCTCAAACGATGACTTATTTTGTGAATTTTATCCAAGAATGTCAATGTAAAAATATGTTTTCCTGGTTCCCTTCCCATAAGTTCACCTGTTTGTGGTCGACTATGTGACAGAGGTTGGCTGAACTCAACTCTGTTACCTTTGTCACCCAGTGTGCACTGCTCAACAAGATTGATGTTGCAAAGCCTTCAACATATATTACTCCAATTTGCTTAGAAGCGTCTTACTACCTTTACACCTAAACCGAGGCTGATGGCTTCCCTTGCTGTGTATCTCCACAGGTGACACTTCTCCGATTAAGAGGCGTACAGTGAGAGCAGAACATTGCTCTTTATATTGTTGACATGTGTCATTGGGGACATCCACATCCATCCCACATAGGTACTTTTTCTTCAGGCTTTAGCTGTATTTTCTTGGATCCCTTTTCACATATTTTCTCTATTTGGTTTTATTTTCTTTCCAGACCAATTTCACATGTGTATTGTTCTTATTCACACTAATCTTTTCTAGCTGGACACTCGGCCATGAATTGTGTCCATTCATTACACGAGTGATAAGCGCGCATACATGTCTTAGACGAATAATACTTACCTCTTTGGAATTCCTAGGATCCATGTGGTTGTCTATTTGGAGACCAGTTAGTCCAGGTTCCTCGTTTTTAATGCCCAAGGACCTTTTCCTTTGGTCTACCTCGATTTGATGTCAAGGCTCTAAGGTCTCCTGTAGTTAGCGGTCAGTCTTTACTCACCTGTTTGTAGCTCTCATGTTAGTTTCTTTCTCTTCTTGATTCAAAGCTTCTCAATTAACAACTCCATTTTTTCTTTAAACACAACATCACTTTTTAAAGATTTAAGTTGTAAATTGAGATTCAGGATTTACTATTCTAGACATGTTAGTAATCACTGAGCTGTTTTTCCTCTTTCAATGTATGTGTAGTCCATATCTTTGGTCCATCTAGCTTCATTCTACAGTTCACTGATTTCTATCACTAGTATCTACGGGCGGTAACACATAGTGTGCAGCTTTAAGTTAAAGCTTCTCTTTGTGAAGATTTCTAGGTTGCTAGCAGTATTTCAAAGCTATTCAACAGAAAGAAGTTCTGCTACAAAAGTTGCTTTTCTCTAGCTGCTGAAAAATCAATTCGACTCACTTGGGTTGATAAGTCTCTGGGGAACCAGAGATCAGATGTCTTCACATTCAATCTGATAGTTGTTTGGAGGATCTGGCCT
The DNA here is from genome assembly GCA_008642245.1 of Bassia scoparia. Taxonomy (NCBI): domain Eukaryota; kingdom Viridiplantae; phylum Streptophyta; class Magnoliopsida; order Caryophyllales; family Amaranthaceae; genus Bassia; species Bassia scoparia. Next base: position 2,779 of record SNQN01006795.1, read on the forward strand.
TATTCTAGTTTTCCACTTCACACTTGTACAGATTAACTTCAGCTCTTGCCACTTGATCTTTCAATTCATGGCCCAACACTTTTCAGGTGATCACAACTGGAATAGCAACTTCACATTCAGTACGTTTTCTATTACAGTCTCTTTTGCCAGGTTTATGTATGTGCTCTCCCTAGTTATAGCATCATCAACCAAGGGATCTAGTACAAGCAAGCATATTTCTCTCTATCAATACTCGACTGCTTCTTGCCTAACTTGATTCTAAGGTTTACCTTGTGTTCATGCTAATACATCCTTCAATGGCCATCACAGCATTTTCAATTGTGCTTGTTCCCTCTCCTTTGTCCGGGATCAGTGTTTGTTCCCTCGATGCTTGCAAAGGCCGTCAATGCAAACACTAGGGTTAGGTAGTTCTTTCAATTCCTCATCAGATCCTGCGTCAGCTCACACCCACATTTGTATCATTAGCATTTCTTGAAAGCTCGCTTTTCTCCAGACTTGGACTGCTTGGTCCTTCCCACTTTTGGACAGTCGTATTGCTTAGATGTCCTTCTCTCCCCACTGTGAGAACCCATACAGAGCATTTGAGTTAGTTTTTTAAAATTTTACTTGTAAAGTATCTTCCTCTGATCTCGAGTGTTCTCTAACCTTTTCAGGCATCATATCAATCTATTCTTCTATCCTCTTCAAACTGATTCCCTTTAGCGGACGTCATGCCGTATGGCTGGTCATCCTCTCTCAGGAACTTGCGTCAATCCAATTTCATGTGTCATGAGGGATACAATCAGTTGTTCTGTAGAGACAGTGTAGGACACGGTTCTTTGGCTTCATAGATAGGCAGTGATCTTGGCTGTCCATACATTGTTTAAACTGCGCAATATTTTCTCCACCAAGATCTCCCATCATAAAACTTTTTCCCAGGGATTAAGATCATTGAATTACTGTAATACTGCTAACGGAAAACAATCATGGATCTTTCACCCTTATTCTAGCAACAGTTTCACTATTTAGACAATAGAGTTAATTCATTTTGGGAATTCTTTTACCCTCGCTGGTTTTCCTTATAAACAAGTTCAAAAGAGTAATCCAAATTTCTTTCGCACTGCTTAAATCGATACACCAAAGAAATTCCGTTATACTCTTGCCTCACCTATGGCCATGTTGTTAGTATTGACATTGACTTTGACATTCTTCTCCAGTAATTTGTAGTCACTAGACAGATCAACCACATAGCTTATCTTTCTTTGGACGTCTTGGTTCCCTTCAGAAAGTCAGTCTTTATTGATTGTGTTGAGGCCATTTTTGACTTACGAGCCAACACTCACATCAACCCCATTAGGATTACATTTTTAATCCTGTTTTCCACTGCCAATAGTTGCTTCCATTAAACTTTGGTGTTTTGCTATCATACGATCCGACCTATTCTGAGTAACTCATGCTTGACTTCTCAGATGTTATGGCTTATGCGAACGAGCCTGTTCTCGATACCAATTGATCGGTTAGGTAATACTCCAAGAGGGGGGGGGGTGAATTGAGTATGGTTTATGATAACCAATTTTTTCTACCTTTTCTTTTGTCCATTTCAAACATTAAGAATGTGAACCAGTTGGGCTGGTTCCTGTATGCGTCCGAATATAAATATAGCAATAAAGAACACAGTATTAACGAGGTTCACCCAAACCTGGCGCTACGTCCTACTATCCTAATTTCTTTGATTAATTTTACTCCGAAAAAACAAAGAACTCCGCCTCACTCATACTCGTCTTCCCCTACGTCCACGCGGAACCCGCACACCCCATACTCAACTCTGAGATTGTTGCACATCGATATCTCACACATCGTAAGTCCAACTTTGGTTGTTTGAACTCCAAACACTCACCAGGCCTTCAACCTCTGCTGATGCCTTACCATAGCAATCTTTGTCTTAAAATGAATTGACTTCTATAAAGCTAAGTAGCGAATGTTTAAGCTCGATAATGCTCTGATATAGACTCTAATCTAAGTAATGGCTTGTGACTTTTGGTGTCTGATATTCTACTCACAAATATTATGCTCCCTTCTGACTCTGTCGACGAGCAGTTGTTGGATATGGTAAAATATAGCATGCTGTATTACTTATGTATACTTGACTTAACCTAGTATATCCATAAATGTAACTTGCCAAACAAGGCAAGATTTTGATTTTGGAAAGTATTCTTATCTTGTTCGATTTCTCCCTATATTGTATATACTTCAAGTTTTTAAGGGCAACATACACTATCTCATACATAATTTCCCAGTTGACAAATCATCGTTTTCCAAATATCCTTTTAAAATATTTTAGAAAAATCCTTGTTTCAAACCGAACAACCATTATTCCATTCAGGAACACAATGGTTTCCCCCAACTTGCGTTCCTTGATGTTGTATATCGATTTTCTTTTCCAAGATCTTAGTACCATAATTACAATATCACTACTCCACCACTAGGCACTTAGTTTTATTACTAATTCAAATCATACTAATAGCATATTACACTGTTTCTAAATTAAAAACTTAAGAAATAATTTCTTCAGATCTTCATGTATTCTCCTAAGAAATTGCATCTTCCTTCAACTACTTCCATTGAGCCACAGCTTCTTATCTCATCGAACTGTCTTCGAACAGGTTCACACTTCAAGTCTTGGAATAACTCTATTACTGCACATATAACCACAATGTTAACACTTGCAATAAAAGAATATGACTGTTTTTAGACATAAACAGTCAAGGAATTCAGCTACGTCCTGGTTCTTGTACCATCGTGAATCAGTGAATGAGCTTTTCATGTAATCAGCTGTTCCCTGTAACAAACAAGTTAGTTTCAAAGTATTCACAATAAATATTAACTTGTCTGAGGAAATAAGTATCCCAAACCAGCTGGTTCACAGAACCAACTATATTCATACTTAATCATCCTGTTTCCTGTAATGGTTTGTCATCATTCAAAACTTAAGGGACTCAACAATATGGAAGATTACACAGCCCGGGCAAGGAGGTCAAGAATTCATACTTGTGGCCATAGAATACTTCACAAAGTGGGTCGAAGCAACGTCATATGCTAAGCTCCAAGCTAAGTACATTGAAAAATTCATAGAAAATAACATCATTTGTCGCCATGGAGTTCCTCAAGAAAGCATTAGTGACAAGGACACCTACTTTCAAGCAGAGTATGCAGATCGAATTGCCAACTATAAGATTCAGCACCACAAGTCATCAACATACAGGCCACAAGCCAATGGGGTAGTTGAACCAGCTAACAAAAATCTCAAAACAGTATCTCTAAGATCACGAAGAACTATCGGGATTGGCCACAGAAGCTACACTTCGCTTTGTGGGGTTATAGGACCGCTATTCGCACTTCAACGGGAGATACTCCGTTTTCACTAGTCTTTGGAGCCGAAGTTGTTCAACTATTCGAATTAGAGATCCCGTCTCTATGCATTTTCCTAGAAAGTAAACCCCCGAAAGCAGAATGGGTAAGGGCAAGATTCGACGAGTTAGTTGTGCTCGACAAAAAAGGCTAGCAGCCTTGCAGCAAGTGCAAGCATACCAAAAGAGGGTCGAACGGTACTTCAATCAGCGAGTCAAATCACGAGGCATCCAAGAAGGTGATATGGTTCTTAAAGCACTTCGCAAAACAATCCTAGATCCTCGAGGCAAGTTTCGTCCTAATTGGGCAGGTCCTTACATTGTCAAAAAGATATTGCCAAAAGGGACAATTCAACTAATGGACGCAAATGGTGATAATTTCTACAGCCTCACCAACTTAGACCATCTTAAGAAGTACTACGTCTAAAGCATACACGCGCACCCCGTCGCAGCATCACAATAGAACCATGCATAAGAACTATGGATGGCATGTTTCCTTATGGGATACGTAGGCAGCCTCGTCTTGGGGCTCGACCATAATAACAAGTGCCCTAATTGTTCTGGGGTTAGCAAGTGAACAACTGTCAAGCGGCAATTGGATGAAGTTTTCTTCGACATGCTCAAAGTAAACAATGTATAAAAAGAAATGCAAGTTTGTAATTTATTGCTACTTGTAATTATAATTGAGCTACTACAATGCAAAAGGAAACTTCAAGCTCCAAGTTCACTTATTACATGCAAAAGCGGCACGCAGGCCAATTACTTAAGTAACTCATAAATAAACAAACATTAAAATAAACAAGAGTTGTTGAATAAAGCAATCACTCCTTCCTCTCCTCTTCTTGCTCCTTGGCATCGTCCTTCTTCGCACCCGAGGTTTCAATTTTAGGCTTCCTCACCCATCTGCGTCTCTGTCTATCTTCCACATCAGCTTTCCCTTTTCCTTTAGCATCACCTCCAAGCACCTCTTTAGGCCCAAGTCTTCTTTCGGTAACATTTGAGTCAATCCTCAGAGGAAGTCTTTGAAGCCTACTCCAACCGGCACCTTCTTACGACCAATTATATCCTTTGTAGAAACAGCTATAGACTTAGTAGCAGGGGTCTCAGTAGAGTCACAATCTAGTCTCTTACACTGGATATGGTCCTTCTGCTCCGCACGTCTTGCCTCACCACGGCCCATCACATTCGTGGCATTCATCGAGACACGGTAATGAGCAGAAATCTTGTTGTCAACTCGAGCAAGAGGGGTAACCTCAAGTGTAGAATGGGATTCCCAGTATTTCTCCCACTCTATTGCATTGCCCGAATGTAAGCGCTTGTCCTCAAGATGAACTGTTTCAATAGGGGGAATAAGATGAGCTTTCCTAAATTGCCTCATCACCCTTGAAGGGAAATAAAGGTCAACGCAGTCAAGTTAGCCACGCGCACATATGAAGACAAGCGAATCTGCACCATACTCCTAATACCCTACCAAGGGACAGTCCAAAGCACGAGAATGCCACGATCAACAAGCATAAGAATCCACTCATTGTGTGACTTGTTGACATGGACCCTTTTACGGGTAAATAATCCCTTAGTAGAATATTAGACAGGATTCTAGGGCGCCTTAACTAAGCTCAAATGCTCCATCAGCCAAATCTATCAAGAAACAATAGCATGTAAATAGTTAGTCATAACATTAATAAACAAGCAATAAGATTTGTATAAATGCACTATTTTGCAAATATTCAACCGAAAATATTGTACCTGCAACAAAACAGGACATCAAGACAAGGACGTGTGTGCATGCTTTTTAAGATCGTCAAGCATCATGAATAACTCCCCTGTGCACAACGGCATAGGAGTACGGCTAGCCTTACATTGCTGAACAATAGAGATAATACTATCATGTCCAGCGTTTGGCTTGCCATGAACAATTAAGAAACGCGCAAACAAGCAGATCATAATTGCACGTCTACGGAAAACTCTACGGTAGGAGGCATCACTAGCAATATAATCAACTAAGGCAAGCAAGTCAATTTCCCGACCATGCACTATGCGCCGTAAAATAGTTGGACTAAGTCTCAAGTATCGCTCATATTCGTCAACAAAACGATCAATAGTATTAGGGATACAAGGGAGACTTATAACAGGCCAGGTAATAATAGCACCAAGTTCCTCAGGTAAAGGAACAATATCCTTGTCCCGAAGACGAAAGTAATGCATCAGTGGTTCCCACGGGCTTATAGCAGCATAAAGAAGGTTTTTATCGAGAATTACGTTCCTTAAAGTCAAGAGAACATCACAATTCATCCGTCTGAGGTCTTCCCTTTCACCAGAATCCATGTTTTGAAGCACATTATTTAAAGCATTAGCAAAGTCTCTCTCCATTTGATTTTTTGCAAATTCTTCGATGTAATGGATTAAATTAAGTCCAAAGCAATGGAAGAGAGGATTTTAAGCACTACGGAGGCTGTAATGAATGAATTAGAGCATGCATAAACCCCTATTTATAAACAATTAGGAAGAACAAACTTGCGTAAAATCGAAATTTGAGCAAAATCAGCTCGATTCTTGGCGTATTTATGCCCAGCCTGGGAGCTATTACGCCAAGTTGTGGCTTATTTTGGCGATCATGCTCCCTTTAGATGCTCCCATGCATTTTTGCATGCTGTTCTTGGTCTAACCTAGGTCCTTCCCTACATTTTCAAAAAGGAATGAGCCGAGATTCGTCTCAACAACGCAACGCAACGCAACATACGTAACAACACGAGACGATCGACAACGTCTTAAAACTTTAAATACATGCATTGCATATTGTTAGCAAGTGTGCTTTTGCATGTTGTAATCAAAGCTCGACATTAAAAAATGAGCTATGTCTAGAGTCTTACACAAGTCTAAGCATATTTACACAAACACTCGAATCTAAGCTAGAGTCGAGTCAAGTAAAGTCAAGTTAAGCAAAAGTCAATAAATAACTCAAAGTAGGTTTAAGCTAAGTCCTAAAATCAACAAATGCAAAGCTAGGGTCACCTCCCTTCCCTACAGACGACAGGTACATCTACTGCTCGCGACACGTCGAAAAACCGAGTGACAATAGCACCAGCAAGGCAGGCTCGTCCAACAACTCATTAAGGAAAGAAAGAACAAAAGAGGTCCCTGGTACGATAAACTAAGTCGAAGGTCCAGGCTGAGAAAGGGGAGTCGAAGCGCCGCCCTCGAACCTCGTGCCCGACGAGGTGGAAGCTCCACCCCTGGTAGAAACCGGTATCTTCCGTGCATCACCGTCGACGTCAACATCCTCCTTGTAACCCTAACGAACCTGCAAAAGGATTTTCAAGTCAAAAACGGGTTCTTGACCCTTTTAATAATTGAAACTATAAGATTTGTTGCACTTACCGAGTCTCTCAGCTGACACTAGGAGTGTCTCTAGGACTCTATTACTCCTAGCAGCCTCATGACACGAGGCATCTATTTTGCATGACAAGCAAGTCAGCACATGAGTGAAAACTGGCATGAAAAGAAAAATTCGAGCAAGTAAAATGTTCCCTACCTGACCAGCTCCAAGGGGCATTGAGTTCTGAGCGCGCCTAGCAGCTGGAGGAGCAGGCTTTACAAACTCGTATGAGCCAAGACGAATCATCATGTCCGTAAAGGGGTTCTCCCTAAGGTCATAGTCATGTTGCACAAGCCAAGCGAAAGTTAGTGCACAACTAACGGAAAGTAAGTGCAAAGAAAAGGTGTTGATAAGAAAGACTCATACCTTGACAASTAGCTCGACTCGGGGGGCTAGTCGCTCCTCAATGAAACGCTCATGGGTGTCCTGACCCCTGGCACCAAGTAAAAAATGGTACTCCACCGCCTCGCTATGACTCAAGTCATTGTACAACGTGGTGGCTAACAAATTCTCATCCATCATAGTGTCTGGAGGATCCTCAGCCACTGCAGGCTCAGAAAGGCTATGTTGCCTCACCTAATGCTCCCTGCGGTACCAGACAGGCCCTTGAGGCCCCCAAAAGACGCAACGCCTCCTAGCGAGCTCCCAACAAACTTCCTCGGCCTCGCGTTCCCCACTCGCCTCCATGGCGCCACTCCACCTGCAGCAAAATATGGTTAAAATCATAAGCATACAAAGAAAACATATAATTAAAAGACAGCAATGCTCACCTCAGCTGGGTTCAAACGGCGGAGAATCCTCCTCGGCTGCTGGAGCCCAACAGTCCAAACCAGAATGTCTCGGGGTGTCTACCGCGTCATCACAGGCCTTCGAGCAGGCTGCACGTGGGGAGACAACCTAGGCACTAAGCCCATGCATTGAAAGTACTCGTAAGCCCAGAACTGCAAGTACAACTAACAGGGTCAAAGAATGCCCACGCTCCAACAGCCAGCTAATGCAGGAACTGTAGTGCCATCCAGATAACGACAACACAACCTCATAGAATGCACTAGGGCAGCATAGCTGAATCAACCCCAGTCATAGGAGGAAACAACAGAAAGAACCTCTAGAATGGGGAGAAAGCGAAGCTAAAATCTAGTCCCTGTGCCCTTATCAGGACATAAAGTTGTGCAAAGCATCACCAGGATGAAAATCCTAGTTGTCTAATCATCGATGGTGCCTGCCAGCTCCAGACCCTCCATGACTACGCTCTCCGACGCCCTGTTGTCTACACTGTCAGCTTGTAGGCGAGAAGTATTCGGGCCCAGCCACTCATCCAAACGAGGATCAGAAAGCTTTATCTCGTTATCTAAAGGGACAAGCTTCTCATTAAAAGCAAGCCCTGTCAGCATAACAAAGTCATACGGGGTCAAAGCCATTTCCCCCCATGGAAAGTGAAAGGTGTTCGTGGTATTCCAAAAGCACTCCATCAAGCCGAACAACGGGATCTTGGGAGCAAGCGAATATGACTGACTTGTCAGGTTGAGAATGAAATCCTAAAAGCCGCATCACCAGAGGATCGGATATCCCATACTCCTTCACGACGCTCAAAGAACTCCTTTCAGAACAGATCACTGACTGTATGGGAGGTTCCGTACATCTGAGTACGGTAGTCACTCTACACAAGAGATGACATGAAAGTTAGCAAACGAGAAAAACAAAAGGTAACCAGACAAGTGAAAGCAACATACCCGTCCATTCCTCGGACGAACAGAAATGTGGTTATCGGGGAAGCAACATAACCTAGAGTTGTCCGAGTCTGTCACCTTCCACCTCTGGCGGGAACTGCGAACCTGTTTTTCTCTTCGAACTTACAAGCAGAATATTGCAAATATTCAGAAAACAAACAGGCAACATAACGGCTATGAATAGGCACCTCGCATACAAACAAAAGACCCTTCGGGGGCTTATGGCTAATCAACTCAACCATGGTCAAAGGAAATGTACGATTTCGTAGCAATCGGGACAATATGCAAGCAACTAAAGGATGGTAAAGAGCACTTTTTCTCCCCAATGAGTATACATGCCTAACGGGATACACGATTCCACTCACAAATTCTATATGCAACGAGGAGTTCAAGAAGGTGTATACATTCGCTCATACGCCATAATCCCCAATTTAGCAAACGATCATCATTAACAAGCACTTTTTCAAGTTTAAGCTACTTACAATGCTAAAATATACGTGGGCATTCACATTGTTGCAAAAAGGCATGGAAAGGTTTATTCTATCATTAACAAGCTAGAATAAACAAAGTATATGCATAATTCAACAAGACATGGGCTTGGCAAGCTACTATCTTCTTCAAGTAGTAAGTTTACAATGGCATAACTCATTCAAATTTGCACCAAATTCGAGGAAACAACTTGAAAAAGACTCACATAAGCATGAATAAGCCAAAGCATTCAACAATTTCAAGCATACACACGCAAGGGAGAAAGCCCCAATTCAATTGCACAAATTAACAAGGCATATTCAAATGGCATGATTTTGAGTATTAAACTTGCCACTTTCAAGTGAATTTCAAGTTTGGAGTAGTAAAATTACTTGAATTTGGGATTTGATGAGCAAATAAAGGCTTTACAAGCAACTCCAAGATGCAACAATGGAGTTTAGAGAGGGTTTCCAACAAACAAAGCAAAAGACAAAGCAACAAATGAAACAATGTGGCTTTAAAAGCCAGGAATTTCAGCCAAAAATGCCGAAATACTGGACGTAATTGCGCCTTCTTTCATGCTCTTTTGGCTCGTTTTTCGAGCCATTTCCCGTGGGCTCACTTGTGTATGCGCGAAGCCCCTCTTGCTTTCAAATGTCATTGGTACTTCCCAAGAATTTCAACAAACTTTCAAAGTCATGCATAATGACCAAAATGCCCCTAAGCAAGCAAAACAAGCCTGAGAGTGATCGAAACGCTATAAGCGAATGCAAAGTCACAATGAAGCAATAGCCACGATCAAGCGAAGATCAAAAGTAGATCAAAAGTCAATGCGCACATTCCCTAGTCGAAGTTGCATCATCCCCTATATGTGACGTTACCTCTAGGTTAGTTCTCCCGGACGACTAGGCGAGATAGGATACAGCAGATCAAGCGCACACCAGAAAAAAGACGTTCGCTATATGAGGATTGTGGCTATACACTGCGTTACGATTATATTAATCTTCCCAGGCGACTAGCCGTGATGGGATAAAACAGATCAAGTAAGCACCAAGTCCAAATGGAAGCATCGATACGGACACCATTCATCTTCCCCACAGGAGTCCAAACGGAAGCACCGACATAGGCACCGCAATGATTCCCCATGAAATCCTAACGAAGGCATTAGAGTGGACATTGAGATAAAAGTTCCCATGAAGTCCTAACGAAAGTATTGAGGCGGAAAACCTATTAGCAAAAAATCCCCAATGGAATCAAAACCATAAGTGGAAATTCTCTCAAAGATTGCCAGTGGAACCAGAACCATAGGTAGAAGCAAGGAACCCCGGTGGAATAAGAACCATAGGTGGAAATGTAAGTATAAGTATTAGCAATAGCGACAAGCAAGCAAGCAACATGCAACCTCAGGGAAAACTAACGAATTTGTTTTGCAGGTACCGGGTACTTCTATAGATACCTACATTTGTCCATAGACCAAAACGGCCAATGATAAGACACCCCTCGCAACACACACGTCAAATTAAGAGAGCTAGGACCCTAACAGGCCGTAAAAAAGGAAAATTCCCTAGCACCGAACACCTCTCCCAAGTATTTAGCACCTCAAAAAATATGTTTTAGTTTTCAAATAATTTTAACTTATTTTTAAACATTTTTCTAAATTTTTTCGGATTTTTTCATAATTTTTCTAAGCATTTTTGGCAAATATCGGAATTTTAAGCAATTTAATTAATTTTGCGATACTTAATTAAATTATGAAAACAATTCCAAAATTCACGAAATTTTAACACAACACACTATTTTTCACAAGGAATTTTTAAGTATTTGTTCCATAATTTTTCGATCTATGGTTTAATATTTACGATTTTTTTAAGAAAAAATGCAAAATCGAGCAAAGCGGGCCATTCCGGAATATTTTGCCTCGATACAAGCTTCCCGTGGAAGCCAAATACCCCAAACATCGCAATAAAATTAGCTGAAATCATATAAAATCAAGCGTATATTTTATATGATTTTATCTCGATTTTATTTCATTATGATCTCACTATTCGAGGTAAAGCAATCCTCTAAATATCCCGAATATCGCAATAAAATCAGTCGCAATCACAATGATATCAACAATAATCGTATAAAATCACTTACATATTTTATACGACTATATTATGATTTTATTTCAATGTAATCTCACTATTCGAGGCAAGGCAAATCGTCCAAAATCTAGGGAGGTGCTGCGCGCAATTACGCCCTGCTTTGGGTGTAATTACACCCTGCTTTGGGCATAATAACGCCCAGTTTTGGGCGTACTTACACCCAAAACCTACCTTTTTTGGATGATTTCGACCCTTGTCTATAAATAGGGAGTCCTTAAGTCATTTGGAGGAGTTCTTTTTTCTAACTCTCGAGGCATTGGACGACTCTCTCTCTTTCACCCGTCGAACTCTCTCTTAGTCTTATTCTCTCTCAAAAATGCATTCAAGCACACTTAAACACATTCAAACACATAAAAACATATTCAAGCACTCTTTTGCAATAGATCTAGGAGGTTTTCAAGGGTTCTAAAGTTTCGACAAGGGTTCCTAAGGTTCCGAAGCTACGTCTTCGGTCTTCGACATCGTGTTGCGAGGTAGGTTCGAGGCCAACGTCTCAATTCAAAACCTGCTTATGCATGCTTGTTTAGAAGTTCGACTTTCTATGTACTTTGCATGTAATATTGATTAACAAACAATTAGACAATTCAAATTAAAAGCAACCTTAAGGCATAACTTTAAATTCCTCGTACGAGTGCTTGCATGCTTGTCTCACAACTATAATATGCTTTAACAAAGACCTGCAAATTTTGTGTTTCACGCCTAATAAGATAACTATGGACAACCGACATTAGGCTCCTAGAATACGGAATTAAAAACACATGCCACAACAAACTAGACACTATTTGCATAGTATTCTGTTAGACAACCCGCCTCGTAATTTTGCATGCTTAGGGTTTAAAACGGAAAATTGTTTGTTGTTGATTTTTGGATAATGAACTCGCAATAACTGAGTAGAGGCCGCTAGATACGTGGGAGGGGGGGGTGTTGTGCACTACTTCACCCTTACCCTTGTCCCCTAATCTAGACCTTTGGTTCACTACCAGACATGGAGTCCTTCGCCTTACTTTATGAAATTATAGGCAAGGCTTCAAAACGGGTTCCGCAGCTTCCCAAAAGAAGTGCCTAGTCTGGCCCGGTGACGGCCCGACACTCGTTCTCAGACCAAGCAAGCATCAGGTGCAAACGGAGGCATCGATACGGACACCGCTTCAAGTTTCACCCAACAAGTCCAGACAGAGGCATCGATATGAACAATATTTCATCTTCCCCAGCAAGTCCAAATGGAGGCATCGATACGGACACCACAACAATTCCCCAAGAAAGTCGTGACAGAGGCATCGGAGTGGACATTGAGATTGAAATCCCCCAGGATCTCTTAACGTAAGCATCGAGGCGGACAACCAGTCAGCACCATACACCGGTGGAGCCAGAACCATAGGTGAAGATACTATCAACTGTCACAAAAATCCCAGTGGAATCAGAACCATAGGTGGAAAAACAATAAGTATTTGCAAGAATCGCCAGTGAAATCAGAACCATAGGAAAAAGCACAGAATCAGAACCATAGGCTAACATCCTCCTAAAATTCCCCTGTGGAATCAGAACAATAGGTGAAGCCACAGCCAATCCCCGATGAAATCAGAACCATAGGTGGAAGCAGATCAACACAAAAGCACCCCGATGGAATCAGAACCAAAGGTGGAAGCGCGAGCATAGTCATTAGCAATAACAACAAGCAAGCAAGCAATAACAACCACAAGTGCAGGTAAAACTAACACATTTGTTTTGCAGGTACCGGGTACTTTGGCTTTCATTTTACTAGATTTTCCTCTCTACAAAGTCAGCCAAAGTGGGGGCTTCTGCAGATACCTACATTTGTCCCTAGCCCAACACAACCAATGATAAGACACCCCTTGCAACACACAAGTTAAATCGAGAGAGTTAGGAACTAAAAAAGGCATGTTCCCTTACACCGAGAACCTCTTCCAAGCATTTAGCACCTCATAAAGTAATTTTAACTTTTAAATAATTTTGACTAATTTTGAGACATTTTTCTAGAATTGTTCAGGATTTTTTCTGAATTTTTCTAAGCATTTTTGTGTTTTTTCGGAGTTTCCACCAATTTAATTAATTTTGCAATAATTCATTAAATTATCGAAACAGCTCAAAAATTCACAAAATTTTAACACAAAATACTAAATTTCACAAGGACGTTTTCCATAATTTTTCGATTTATGGTTAAATATATATTAATTTCTAAAGTAAAATGCAAAACCGAGCAAAACGGAAGCTTCCAGAACCATCCTTGGTCGTGGCTTGCTCCCCAAGAGTGTCCACATGCATCCCCCCTACTTCCTACACAAGCTAGCTTCCCGTGCAACTGAGGATAATTTTCTTCCTCATTTAACCGAGCTAAATAATGCAAGCTCGGACCAAAAAGAGCAGGAAAAACCTGGGAGCAATTACGCCCAGGTTGGGCGTATTTACGCCCAAAACTTTTCCTTTTTGGTCCTTGCCTGTAATACAACACCCCTACGCCTCATTTAGAGGACTTTTGGCCAGTTTTGGCTCAAATTTTCTCTCTTTCTCACGTCCAAAAATACACACACTCACTCTCTCTCACACTCTCAAATACATTCAAATACTCACAAAAACACACTCAAATACATTCGAAAAACACTCTGTTGCATTAGATCTAGGAGGTTCTAAGGCTCGACAAGGGTTCCTAAGGGTCTGAAGCTACATCATTGGTCTTTGACATCGTGTTGCAAGGTAGGTTTGAGGCCAACTTCTCAATTCTAAACACCCTTTTGCATGCTTGATTAGAAATTCGACTTTCTATGTAATAAAATCAAGATAAAATCATATAAAGTATACGCGCGATTTTAGATGATTTCAGATGATTTTATTGCAATGCTCGAGATATTTGGCTTCCTCGGGAAGCTTGTCCTAAGGCAAAATATCCCGGGATGGCCCGCTTTACTCGATTTTTGTGTTTTTGCTTAAGAAATTTGTAAATAATAAACTATAAATTGAAAAATTACGGGAAAAAAATATGTAAAGATTCCTTGTGAAAAATAGTGCGTTGTGTTAAAATTTTGTGAATTTTGGAATTTTTTTCATAATTTAATTAATTATTGAAAACTTAATTAAATTGTTGAAAATTCCATAAATTGCCAAAAATGCTTAGAGAAATTCAGAAAAAAATTCAATAAAACTCTAGAAAATGTTTAATAAATAAGTTGAAATTATATGAAAATTCAAACTTACTTTTTGAGGTGCTAAATACTTGGAAGAGGTGTTCGGTGTAGGGGAAATTACCTTTTTTGGGCCTGTCAAGGTCCTACCTCTTTCGATTTGACTTGTGAGATGCGAGGGGTGTCTTATCATTGGTCGTTTTGGGCTAGGGACAAATGTAGGTAAATACAGAAGCCCTCATTTTGGCTGAGATTGTAGAGAGTAAAATCTCGTAAAACGAAAGCCAAAGTACCCGGTACCTGCAATACAAATGCGTTAGTTTTACCTACACCTGCGGTTGCATGTTGCTTGCTTGCTTGTCATTGTTGCTAATGCTTTTTCTTACGTCTCCACCTATGGTTCTGATTCCACTGAGGTTCCGTGCTTCTGCCTATGATTCTGATTCCACTAGCGATCTATGAGAGAATATCCACCTATGGTTCTGATTCCACTAAGAAATTTCTACAAACAAGTTGACTGCCTCGATAATTCCGTTCGGACTTCCTAGGGAACTTCTATCTCATGTCCACTCTCATGCCTCCGTTCGGACTTCTTGGGGAATTACTATTGTGTCCATGTCGGTGCTTCCGTTTGGACTCCTTTGGGGAAGATGAAATGGTGTCCGTATCGATGCTTCTGTTTGTACTTGGTGCTTGCTTGATTTGTTTTATCCCGTCTCGGCTAGTCGTCCAGGAAGATTAATATAATGGTAACACAGCGTTTAGCCACGATCGCGTATAGCAAATGTCTTTTTACTGGTGCGCGCTTAATCTGTTGTATCCCATCTCGGCTACTCGTCCGGGAGTACTAAAATGGAGATAACGTCGCGTATAGCCACGATCGCATATAGCAATGTCTTTTTGCTGGTGCTTGCTTTCATCTGCTTTATCCCATCTCCGCTGGTCGTCCGGGAGAATTAAAATGGAGTTAACGTCGCGTATATCCACAATTGCGTATAGCATTGTCTTTTTTAAATGTTTGCATTACGTATATACAATCGGGTAACGCTTGGCCCCTGCGAGGATGATGCAACTTCGACTGGGGAATGTGCACTTTGACTGTAATCTGCTTTCGATCTTCACTTGATCGTGGCTATTGCTTCGTTATGAATTTGCATTCGCTTATGGCTTGTCGTAGCTTTGTAGGTGTATGTTTGTGGCGACTCGATGACTTTCGGGACCATTTTGCTTGCTTAGGGGCATTTTGGTCATTATGCATGACTTTGAAGGTTGGAATTCATGTGAAGTACCAATGACATTTGAACGCAACGGGCTTCGCGTGTACACAAGTGGGACCACGAGAAATGGCTCGAAAATCGAGCCAAAAGAGCAAGAAACTGGGCGCAATTACGCCCAGTATTTCGGTCATTTAGGCCGAAAATCGTGCCTTATTTCGGCACTTTTACTTCATTTGACATTCTCTCTTTGCTTTGTTTGTTGTTAACTATATCTAAACTGCATTGTTGCATCTTGGAATTGCTTGGAAAGGATTTGTTTGCTCATCAATTCCAAAATTCAAGTAAGTTTACTACTCCAAACTTGAAATTCACTTGTAAGTTGCAATTTAATACTCAAAATCATGCCACTTGAATATGCCTTGTCAATTTGTCCAATTGAATTGGGGCTTTCTCCTTTGCTTATGTATACTTGAAATTGTTGAATGCTTTAGATTATTTATTTCTCCAAACCAATTGAAGTCTCAATCATAAGAATCCACTCAAATTGTTGAAATCGTTTGCGAATTATGCTCAAGTGTCACCTTACATACAYTCTTTTCTAAGCCTCATATCATCTCTCCATACCAATTCAAGTCTCAATCGGAGCCGTTGTTAATAATAGCTTGCTAGGAATTTCCTTTGATTTTTCGGGATTTTTCCATGATTTTTTTTGATGCCAACTGAGTCTTAGGGGCCTTTTTGTAATTTCATAAGGCCTCAAATGACTTTCGGACATTGCTAGTATTTTTTCCTATTTTTCTAGATTTTTCACACAATTATTCATAATTTTTTTAAGTTTCTAAGGTGCTTTAGCATGGCAGGGGCATTTTTGTAATTTCACGTAGCACGCCCCTGACGTTTTCTTTCTTTTTATTTAAATTCTTCTATTTTAAGATTTTTGGGAAGTTTTCATAATTTTTTATGATTTTTGTATGATTTTTTTGTTAGCTTTTATTCCGATTACTCTAGAACTTTCCGGAATATTCTAGAGCGTTCCCGAACGTTTCGGAAAGTGGTTTGTCTTGCCGCAAAAGCCAGAAAAATCTAGAGTCTTTTACTTGGCTAAGTAAAAGATATTTCTTGACTATCTCGTGCGAAATACGGCAAGAAAATTGAGTCAAATCTGTACAAAATATTCCCGAAAAGTCCAAAAGTCAAAGTGAGCGTATATATACTTCCTTTTGAGCGTATATCCGCTCCATGAGCGTATATATGCCCAGAGTGAGCGTATCTACGCTTCCTTTGAGGGTATATACACTCAAATTTAAGCGTATGTATGCTCGTTTTTTATCATGTTTCCCAAGCTATTTTCGCCTATAAATAGGACCCTTTGGACTCCGAATTGGCAGGTGGGAAAAATCACGGAAAAAACTATCTCTTTGCTCTTCATAAACATCTCTAAGCTCTTCTAAAGACAATCAAACACATTCACGATTCATTCGATTCGATTCAATTCAACTTCAATTCTAGTGACACTTTGCCCATAATTCAATTACATTTTGACCGCCACTTAAAAGGTACTAACTCTGAGACTCTCATTTCTTAATCGCTTAACTCTATTTATAAATTAAAACTATGTTCAACTAAAGGCTTGACATACCATTAATAAATAACAACAATGTAGAACTAATCAAATACTTTAATCTTTGTATTTTTGCAAAAATATGTTATAATTCAATTTCGAGTATAAGAATAATTCAATATCAGGTTCAATATTCAAAATCCTCTTTCAATACTATGTTTAATTCAATTTCGAATACAATAAATGATCTAAAATTTGCTAGAAACCGACTTAGTAATTTTAGGTTGATCGATGTAATATTGTTAGGTTTTGGCGTGCTTGTTCCTTTTGCAGTGCATGTTAATCTCTGTGGATCTTTGTATAATGTGACTATGTTTTGCAAGAGAATAAATTCTCTTTATAATACAAGATTTGTTTGCTTAATCATAACATGGTCACATAAAGTCAGATAATTTGGACAACCGGTTTAGGCACCCATAACATTGACATAATTCAAAGTGGTCACTTAGAATAAGTAGTTTACTAATTTTTCTTTATTAATAGTAACCTACTATTTTTAGTAATATTAGGTTAGTGCGCCTTCAGGGTCAAATCGATCAGCTATTTGTATTCAATAATTATGACTTATGGAACTACAATGAGACAGAGTAAAGGCACCTACATGCGGGCAGATTGGGTCAAAGATCTAGTCTGTACCATGTCCTCGAACCCACAATCTGGTTACTTGACCTATCTTTGGTGCCATTAGTTTGGCACCAATGTTTCGGGCGTCCGTGATTAACCTATATAGGGACAATGGCGATCCCCTCAATTCGACAACACACCCCAACGCATTCACATGCGGATTCCATGGCTCAATTCCATGACACTAAAGCTGAAGTCAACCCCTGAAGCTGGTGAAGCCCTACAGTTTTTGGCGACTTCACTGGGGACCATCACCGTTAGGTGAGTGGACAGACTTGAAAGTCTCGTAGTTCCATTTTCATAATTAATTGGATTGCGCATGCGACCTCTCGCATAGGGTCACGTCTTAGGCTCCCTGGTCTCATTATGGGCATGTTCTATGCTCGAGACCTCCATAAGGGGGGATCTTACCTTGGTCCACATGGTTACTTGATAATGTGGCTAAAGTCAATCCCATCYCGCTCATGCCGCGTGTGCACGTGTTATAGGATGTGTGTACCCAAGGAGTATCTCGGCCATACATCACCAATTTTGTGGTGGTGAAATTGGACTCAGCTCTACTCTTAGGCGTGGTACCCCTCAGACCTAACCAAGCCGACCTATARCTCACCTAGATCCAGACCTTAAGTAAATAAATTGGACTCTTGTTTCTATCAATGTGCTTGTGCTTGTGACCCTTCTTCTAGTTCAATTAGCTCAGACCCGTACCATAGCCCATATTCAATTTCTCACTACCAAAGCTTAATCCCTCAGTCCTTAGCCAATGCTCACTAGGTTTAGTCCTATCTTTAGCCCACTAGCTTAAGACCTTTATCCAAGTTCACCTAGCCCAAACTCAGTAAGTCGAGACTCTTAGACCCAATTGAAGGCCTATGTGTTAAGACCTCTAGTCCAAGACCATTCAATGTCCCTAATTCAATTCACAGTCTGGTTCGACTCGTAGGCCTAGTCCAAGCCTTAAGTCTAAGTGTTCCAAAACTGAATTAGGTCCATCCGTAGACCCACTCCGTTTCAATTCCGAGTTTAAGCGTAGGTTGAGAACCTTAAAGCTGAATTAGGTCCGACTTTACACCCTATGCTAGTCCATTTCAAGCTCAAACCTTAAGAGACCTAAAACGATGTAGATCCAATTAGACACTTTTAAATTCAAATTCATGTCTAACTTCAATTCCAAGTTCTAATTAGGTCTTAGAACCTTTAAACTGAACAAGGTTTGACTTAAGGATCAGTCCCTTTCAAAGTCAATTCCAAACCTAGCACCTTAATATATAGTTAGGTCTAGGCATAGGTACATTCAAGTCCACTTTCAAGTTCAGTCCTTAAGTGTAGAACCTTAAAACTGAATTAGGTTCTTTCTTAAGAGCTTTCAATTACTAGTCCAATCTTTTGTTTCTAGGTCCTGAAAGTGTTATTTCTTGATTTCAGCAAGATAACAAAGACTCGCGACTTGTATTAGGGGACCAGAAGAGTAATAAGAAGTCAAGCCTGACGTGCTCCTGCTCACCAATACGTTTCTATGGCAAACATCGAACAGCAACTTAAAGCTATTCAAGAAAAGCTCGAGGTTGTGAATTCTCGCCTTGATGCCCAAGAAAAGAGCATTGGGGAATTGAAAGAAAAGAGGACCAAGGAAAAACCTCTCAAATCTGACGAGGAGGAAGAAGACAATGCTGAGACATCACTCCCTCCTCCGAAGACTGAGACGAAAAAAAGGGTGGAACAATTAGAAGAGTTGGTCAAGAAACTGTCCGAGAATTCAATCCAAGGGCCTTATGTTGCTAATTATGAGATTAAGGGCCAGCTTCCTAAGAAGTTTGTCATCACTGATTTGCCAAAGTTCAAGAAGACCGAAGATCCAGAAGACCACCTCCGCACTATCAATATCTCAATGGCTCTTAAAAGAATGGGCAAAGACTTATTTGCTTCGGTGTTACCTATTACTTTGGACACCCATCCATCCAGGTGGTTCAAGACCCTGAATCAAACCAAGCTCGATGATTGGCAATATATCAAACAAGAGTTCCTAAAGCAGTACAAGTACAATTCCCAGCTCCCTGTCGGGCTCCGTGAACTAGAGGCCACCAAGCAAGGAGAAAAGGAAGATTTCTCTACTTTCCTTAATATATGGAGGGAGAAGGCTGCTCAAATGACTAACCGGCCAAGTGAGGATGATCAAGTTCAGATGGTCATCAAGAAACTTCAGCCCAAGTATCAAGAGCCACTCAAGTTTCAAGCCATTGATTCATTTATTAGGCTCTACAAGGTTGGGCTCCTAGTTGAGGAAGATGTTCAAGCCCAGAAATCTAAGGGTAACAGCGGGGGCTTGAACAAGAAAGGTGGCTCCTCTTTTACCGAGCAAACCAGCCACATTACCAATATCACTAATGACAACTCTTCTAACCATCCCGGCTCTTTCAGTAACAAGCCCCGTAGGCCTCAGAGGACCTTTTTTCCAATTGACATGACTTATGAGCAGGCCTTTGACAGGTTAACTGCAAAAGGTGCACTTGCTCATATTGGGCCCACTCCATATCCTTCAGATTTATCGGAAGAAATCTAAGAGTTGGAATGTTAATGCTTATTGCAAGTTCCACCAAGGAAGGGGCCACACCACTAAAAATTCTTTCGTTTTAAAGCATAATAAGATTCAAGATATGGTTGAAGATGGTCGCCTCCCAGTTCCTCCAACAACGAAGGATAAGATCAACATCCAAACCAACCCACTTGCTAAACCATGAGTCACCCCAAGGCGTGGGTCATCGATCTGCGTGGCGTTCTCTAGATTGAGTCATATAGTCCTAGTCCTAACTATATGTCCATTTCAATTCATTGTCCCTTGAGTCTATGTAGTATCTTCTTATACAATAAGCCATGTATTTTTAGTTTTCATTCGTCAACAAACTGACTCATTTGTTTTTAGCAATATTATTTTCTAATTCTATACAAGTCTCAACACTCAATTGGTTTAATCTAATACTGGTTTCATTGTTGAAATTGAACAATGCTCAAAAGGCCTTCCTTCATTAACGCCACAAAATATCGTCCCTTTCCCTTCACCTGCATGACATTCAATCTCCTCCAACCCCTTGCAGCCTAGACACATTGGCCTCCTTCTTTCTTCACCCATAACTACCTAACTCATGGAAATTCAAATAGTGTGTAGGAAAAGACATGTGCAAAAACAAGTAAGAAAAATCATGGAGCAAATGCAAATTCAAAATCCAATGCACAAAAAATAAAAAAATAAAAAAAAAATCAAAAATGCAAATTCTAGACTAAAAGTGTAAGTTCAATTCAAAATTCAAGTTCAAATGCAAAAGTCAAAAGGCACACTGCACACCATGACGGTTACATTGGTAATTTCAGAACCTTTTCCCTTTCCTTCTTAACCCTCATCCTCAACAGCACATTACGATCCCTCAAAACCCTTTCTAAATGAGCACTGTTCAATTTCAACCACACAAATCAAACATTCAGAACTACAGTGGTCGGATTCCGTAAGGATACGTAGGAAGCCTCTTCTCGAGGTCCGACCGCATTAGCATTAAATTGCTTGAGGCCCTTTGAGTGCTTTGACTTGCTAAGAATTTGATAATGGTTTTGCCAGTCTAGACTCAGACATAGACTCATGTTTGAACCACCATCATTAGCCAACCTAGCATCTAGCCACATCTTTGACCCTTCGCCACAAAATTGACCTTTTTTTGTATTTCTCGAACCATAGACTAGTCTTTGGCCACCTTCAAGGACTCATTGACTTGATCCCCAAGAAGTAAAGCAACCTAACCTTTAGGGTGAGTGCATCTCATTAGGGGCCTCATTCCTATAGTTCACAAAAATGACCCATCGACTATAAGCCTTGTCTACTTTACGTTATCTCTAGCTTTTCCCCTTCAAAGATCATCGATACTATCTAAATTATGCTTGAGTCACACTGGGGGGCTTGCCGTTATCACGGTCTCCTCAAAGCATCCCCTATTTTCAAATTGGGGGGCTTCTTGTCTCCTAACGCTCTGTTGCATGTTCAAGTCTATTGTTATCAAGTGAAAATCCTGAAAAATCCGCTTATGGACCCTGTCACTTTCCAATCAAAGTCACTGTCTTGCCAATGTTAAGTTCAAGTTCAAGCTCGAGTAACAAGTCATCTCCAAGTCAAGCCATAGTCTTGTCTATATGTCACCTTTCTCTAAGTCACTTTTCAATCAACACTTTTCTAATAGGCCTCTTCAAATAACACTATTCAATTGACACCTAGTACTAGGATTAGACTCTAGCATCGTCCTTTTTTGTGTCTTAAACCAAACCTAGACATGTCACTTTTCGGTTTTGAACCAGACTATACTAACCCTTCAAGAACTAGGGGCATAAAACTAGATCTATGTCACCCTTAAGGTGATCCTCAATCCTGAACTAGGACATATCTCCTTCCAATTACAAGTTGACACATTCAATTTCAAGACTTAGGTCACCCTTACCTTACCTTAAGCATTAGACCAGAACAATGCACCTTTAGAACACCTTTTCAAGGTCACGGGTCACAAGCTAAATTGCATACAAGTTTCTCTCCTGGCATTAAATTAGACTTATGCCATTGTCATGATAGTCCTTAATCCTGAATTAGGGACGTCATTTTCAAGTTACTATTTGCCACATGCTAGCTATTTTGTCACTAGCCATTTCAATTGTCACAATTGACTCTCGAAGACACATTTGATATCAATTTTGCACCGATCTTGAGGGGTTAGCTCTTCAGCTAATTTCAATAGAGATTAGCATACATATGTTGCAACATGCGCACCTTTGACTGTCATCTAACAAGACGTTGTCTCTCCAGATTCGGTCAAAGGGGGGGCTAACAATAGACACCTAATTCGATGCTTCATTTTGTTCCCGAAAGTCTATGATGAATGTACCGTATTGCAATAGGTCCATTTGCGAATTATGCTCAAGTGTCACCTTACATACACTCTTTTCTAAGCCTCATATCATCCCTCCATACCAATTCAAGTCTCAATCGGAGCCGTTGTTAAAAATAGCTTGCTAGGAATTTCCTTTGATTTTTCGGGATTTTTCCATGATTTTTTTTAATGACTTTCGGACATTGCTACTATTTTTTCCTATTTTTCTAGATTTTTCTCATAATTTTTCATAATTTTTTTAAAGTTTCTAAGGTGCTTTAGCATGGCAGGGCATTTTTGTAATTTCACGTAGCACGCCCTTGACGTTTTCTTTCTTTTTATTTAAATTCTTCTATTTTAAGATTTTTGGGAATTTTTCATAATTTTTATGATTTTTCTATGATTTTTTTGTTAGCTTTTATTCCGATTATTCTAGAACTTTCCGGAATATTCTTGAGCGTTCCCGAACGTTCCGGAAAGTGGTTTTTCTTGCCGCAAAAGCCGGACAAATCTAGAGACTTTTACTTGGCTAAGTAAAAGATATTTCTCGAATATCTCGTGCGAAATACGACAAGAAAATCGAGTCAAATCAGTACAAAATATTCCCGAAAAGTCCAAAAATCAAGCGTATATGCGCTCTATGAGTGTATATACGCCCAAAGTGAGCGTATATATGCTTCCTTTGAGCGTATATATGCTCAAAATTAAGCGTATGTACGCTCTTTTTTTGTCGTGTTTCCTAAGCTATTTTCGCCTATAAAAAGGACCCTTTGGATTCAGAATTGGCAGGTGGGAAAAATCACAGAAAAACTCTCTCTTTGCTCTTCATAAACATCTTTAAGCTCTTCTAACCACAATCAAACACATTCACGATTCATTCGATTCGATTCAATTCAAATTCAATTCTAGTGACACTTTGTGCCTAATTAAATAACGTTTCGACCGCCGCTTACAAGGTACTAACTCTGAGACTCTCATTTCATAATCGCTTAACTCTATTCATAAATTAAAACTATGTTTAATTAAAGGATTGGCATACCATTAATCAATAACAACAATGTAGAACTAATCAAATACTTCAATCTTGGTATTTTTTCAAAAATATGTTATAATTCAATTTCGAGTTCAAGAATAATTCAATATCACGTTCAATGTTCAAAATCCTCTTTCAATACTATGTTTAGTTCAGTTTCGAATACAATAATTGATTTAAAATTTGCTAGAAACCGACTTAGTAATTTTAGGTTGATCAATGTAATATTGTTAGGTTTTGGCATGCTTGTTCCTTTTGCAGTGCATGTTAATCTCTATGGATCTTTGTATAATATGATTATGTTTTGCAAGAGAATAAATTCTCTTTATAATACAAGATTTTTTGGCTTAATCATAACATGGTCACATAAAGTCAGATAATTTGGACAACCGATTTAGGCACCCATAACATTGACATAATTCAAAGTGGTCACTTAGAATAAGTAGCTCACTAATTTTTCTTTATTAATAGTAACCTACTATTTTTAGTAATATTAGGTTACTGCGCCCAGGGTCAAATCGATAGGCTATTTGTATTCAATAATTATGACTTATGGAACTACAATGAGACCGAGTAGAGGCCGCTACATGCGGGCAGATTGGGTCAAAGATCTAGTCTGTACCATGTCCCCGAACCCACAATCTGGTTACTGACCTATCTGTGGGCCATTAGTTTGGCACCAATGTTTCGGGCGTCCGTGATTAACCTGTTATAGGCACGGTGGCGGTTCAATTCGACAACACACCCCAACACATTCACATGCGGATTCCATGGCTCAATTCCATGACACTGAAGCTGAGGTCAACCCCTGAAGGGGGTGAAGCCTTACAGGGCCGCATCCTAATGTTGTTGCTGAGGAGTTGCATAAATTGAGCCAAAATATGTCATGTATATGTCAAATAAGGTCTAGTGAAGGATTAGTAAATCAACCTACCCACAAATCTGCGATACATTTGCAGATCTTGCAACAATTCACCATTTGCAATAGCGAGACTCTGGTTTTTCTAAATAAATAAACCTGTCGGAAGAGCCCCTAGTATTCCCGTCGCTGTAATAATATCAAGAGTGTACTTGTGTTGACACAAGAAATCCCTTTGTTGCTTCGGGCAACCTCAATACCCAATAAATACTTCAACAAAMCCAAATCTTTCATATGAAAACAAGTACTCAAATTAAATATTCTTTGAAATTAAAAATTGTAGATGATTCATTCCCAAATATTATCAGATCATCCACATAAACTCGAATACATACTAAGATGCAWACTATCACTAGTCATAGTAAAAAGAGAATAATTTGAGTCTGACCGAGAAAATACATACCTCTTTAGAGAACTAACGAGTTTAGCGAAGCAACTATAGGGTTTTGTAGAGATGGTTTAGTGGAGGAAGAAGTGAAGGAAGGCTGAGCAGATGGTTCAGGACAACAAGAGCTGGGCGCGTCTGATGAGCTTTAGGCGCGCCAAGGAGCAAAGGAAGAAGCAGAACTCTGGCTGGTGCAAGGCTCTTAGGGTGCTTGTTTAGGCACTGGTCGCGCCTCCCTAAGTGCTAGAGGCGCATGTTTTGTAGGTTTGTCTTTGGTGTTCTGACCCTGAAGCGCGGGGAGCGCCTTTTGTGGCGCGGGGCACACCTGTTTAGTGGTGGCTCATGCTATGTTTTCGATTTAGCGGTGGAATGTTTAATGGTCCACGTGCCTTCCTATTAGACAAGAATATTGATGACCTCTTGTTATTAGGAGGTGGTGTATCATCCTTGTCACCTCTTTGACTCCATATATACACACATTATGACATCGAAGCAAGATGATGAAGCTTGAGAAGCTAGAGAGAAACAACAAGAAGACACAAAAAGAATACTCTAAATKGCTAAACACTTAATTTAGGGGTTTTGGGATAGTGTTATTTGTTTGATCCAAAACTTGTAAACACTAATTGTAATGGGTTTGTGAGCAATTTGAGAGGGGTTAGTTCTTGGATACTAGTTGATTACTTTCTACAAGTTGTAATATTTAGAGTAGATTAGGAGCTTGTGGAGATACGTATTGCCAAATGTTATGCCATTATATTGAGTTGTGCTTGTGATCATTCTTCATCTTCATTGATATATAATAGTGTGGGGATGGGTTTTTTTTCTCTCGTAGCTCGGGTTTCCCATGGTAATATCTTGTTCAGTTTGCTCTATTTATATTTGTTTGCTTGCTTGCTGTCTATTACAACTTCTTGTTAATTGTTAGTGGTGTGCGCTGTATCACAAATTAGTTAAACACAAAAGATTCAATCCCCCACACCAACATCGAGAGCTTGACGCCAAACACAAATGAATAGTTGCAAACGATATATATAAGACGGCGTTGACTGTGATCGGGGAGGAGTCGCCTGTTACACCTGCCCTACAGATCACCATGTAGAAATGTTGTGGAGATTCATTAATCCATACCAATTAAAACTGTAGTTAGATTTCTTCTTCCTATTGTCCTGTGAATATTCCTTGGAAACATTGCAAGTACATTGCACACTCACAACCAGTGCGGTTGAGCCGAGCAAGATTTCAATAGTAACCCATCAATATAGTATAATAGTCTTCAACGACACATGTTCTCTCAGATTGACGACAATCAGTAATCGAAATCTGAAGTTGTAACGAGGACCACTTGCTCCGTGATCAAGACCTGCTTCTCCTCAGTAATCCCACAATTTCTTTGCTTCGTCAAAGTATGGATAAAAATTGCAAATTTTGCATTAATTGATCCTAAAATCCAGAAACTAACATGAGTTAACGGTCTCCCACCCTAGTAATTTCTCTTCTCTGATTGTTTGGCTATCCTTCCATTAACAAACTATATTTTCCTGTTAGATGTCAAGGATGGCGTATTACCATAGACCCAAACGAGAAAATTGCCCTTTAGATCACGTGAGTGATGAGATTGCCATGTTGATCACAAGCACCAAGATAGAAAGGAGATGGAGGATCTAGAATACATTCATCACCCATGTCGAAGTAAGTAGAAGTAGAATTAGAAAAAAAAGAGTTTTAAGTTTGATATCTCCGATACTGTAGACCTAAAAATCTCACCCCAAATTGAATAGCCGATGAGGAAAGTTACGACATTTCGAAATAGATTTGATTTCGGAAGTTGCGACAAATCCATAAACCACACCCATTTGCCAAAATTCGAATTAAAGTTTGAGTTTAATCATATGCCGAGGCCCCAATATAGCGTGGAAAATATTTATTTTAATTATTTTCTATTTTTAGATTTTTTCTTTATTTTTAGATTTTTTTTAGAATATTTCTATAGGTTATTTCTAATATTTCCACTTTTCACTTTGTTCTTCTCATTTTTTGAGATTCGCTTAGTATTTTTTGGATTATTTTTCTTTGATTTTCTATGATTTTTACAATTTGTATAAAATGATTTTTGAAAGAACATAATTCAGAAATTTTTAAGAAAACCAAAAAATTCGGGAATGATCCGAAATATTCTAAAAGGTTAACTTTGAGCTTCAACCAAGCCAAAATTGGATAAAAGGGTATTCTCGAATCGTAAATTAGATTCAAAAAATAGGGATAAGAATACCCGAACGAATAGATAGATAGAGGTAGGACGCGTGTATACGGTTGGTTGACGTGGACACCATGTCAACAACAACCGTATATATGGTTGAGTATACCGTATATACGGTCCACATAACCGTATATACGTACGGTTGCTTCACCGTATATACGAATTCCTCCCCTATCTTATCTTAGCTTGCCCAAAACTCCTATAAATACATGCTCTCGGTGCTTAATCGAACATTAATGAAAATCAGTATTTGTGCAAATCAAAGCTCTCAAAAGTCTCTCTCATTTAAATTCAATCCACAAATACAAACCATTCTCAAAATCAAAAGTCTCTCGAATTCGTCGTAACTTTCGGAGTCATATCTTTGCCGATTTAGGTACAAATTTTGTGGCTATTCAATCTAATTCTCTTTCTTCTTTTATTATTAATCTTGAACAAAATAATGCTTTGAATTTTATTTAATTCTCTTTTGGTTTTAAACATTTAAATTATCTTATTTTCAATTGTTTTTGTTTCGTCGCACAATCGTTTGAATTATTGTTGTCAGTCCTAACAAYCTCTTTGTTGTGATAAACGATTCAATTGGAAGCAAAGCTTTTGATACACTAAACTTTGTTTTATTTTGTATTGATAGCGATACAAGGTAAGTTGATTTGTATATATATATGAGTTTTCAATTCTTGTATATTGTTATTCTTGATCTTGGTGCCTATGACTCTTTCGATTGCTTAATCAAAACTRAAATTTGTTGAATCACATTAAATTCAGATTAATTATGGATGAACGGATCTTAGGCACTATATTAATTTGATTAATTCGAAGTGGTCATAATCGTTAGGATAGGTAGCTATGCATGTATAATAGAAATCGATTCTTGTAGCAATATTAGGTTAATGCGCGATCTAAGATCAAATCAATAGGCTCTTCGAATTCAACTATTATGATTTATGGAAATACAATGAGATGATTGAGATCGAGTAGAGGCTGCTACATGCGGGCGGATTGGGTCAAAAATCTATTTTGTACCATGTCCCCGAACCCACAATCTAGTTACTAGACCTAACAGTGGGGTCATTAGTTTTGCACCAATATTYCGGGTGTTCGTGATTAACCTGTATAAGCACGGTGGCAATCCCCTCTATTGATAACACCCCCAACACACTCACGTGCGGTATTTGTGGCTCAAGCCCACAATTCAAGATCAACGTAGGACGTAGGCCCGATTAGGACACATGCCTACAAATACCATGTCAGGATTTAATTTTCCTTGCTCTCATTCAATTGCATAGAAATGTTTATATATACAACTTAACCTAGTATAAACAATTAAGGGCCTTAAATACACAAAAGCCCAAATATAATTACTCACAATATAATAAGGCCTAACATAAACTATAATTCTCTCATTTCTCTTCTCTTTCTTTCCTTTCATTTCTTCTAGGAAAAATTGAATCTAACAGTCYCAATTATTTTCGCGCTTTCACAAACAGTCACAACAATTGATTATTCCAGACTAAACCCAACTATCACTCACATCYGCCAAAAACAATCCCGTAACGTGAAATCGGGACTGTTTTTGGCGGATGTGAGTGATAGTTGGGTTTGTTTTTGACGAATGTGAGTGATAGTTGGGTTTAGTCTGGAATAATCAATTGTTGGGACTGTTCGTGGAAGCCCGAAAATAGTTGGGACTGTTAGATTCAATTTTCCTTTCTTCTATGCAAACAAAGTGTTGATTAATTACAAATTCAAAAGTTTATTATTTCTATCGTTTAATTGTCAGTGACAAAGTTAACATTGAAACGCTAATTATCATAGTACACCTAGAGTTTCTAAATAAATCGAGAAATGTTTTACAAAGTTAAAAATTTTTAAGTAAAAAATTTATTAAATTGACTTAAAAGGATCGAGCATTCGAGCAATCGTTTAATTTGAAATCTTATACAAAAAAAATATAACATTAATTCGCTATTAAAGAGAAAAACATTAGAGAATATATGTTGTTGTACATTAAAATTGCACATATAGAAATTGAGTTATTTAAGTGTTTTTGAGTTTATCAAATTCTAAAACGCTAGTCACAAAGGTTCCATGCTTACAAAAGAATGTACATGTACCAAATCAATAATGAGTAGCAAATCAAAAAACTAAGAACTTATCTTTCCAAATCAATAAGGCAAAATTGCCAACAACTACCCACTTTTTGTTCACTTTTGAAAACAACTATCCAGATTGTTTTTTATATTTAAAACACTACCCACTTTTTATGTTTTGTTTGCGAATCACTACCCACTTTCAGAATTTCATACTTGCAGGAAGGCCTAAATACTTGAAAAAACTCCAAATCAGGTGATTCTTGAGCCTATTTCATGTATTTTTCTGACGAACTACAACTTTTGTTGAAGGAACATGCTCAAAAAACAGATGGATAGCTGAAAAGGATAAAAATTAAGTGTATGAGGTTTGAGTGGTTGAGTTGTGTTGTGGGTGTGAGTTGTGTTGTGTGGTGTCTGAGTTGTTTTAATGATAGGGAAACAACAAAGTTAAGTTGCTTTGCAATAGATATCACGTTGGTGGTTAATACCGTGTTGAGTGGCCAAATCCAAAGTGGGTAGTGATTCGCAAAAAAATTGAAAATATGGGTAGTTGTTTTCAATAAAAACAATGATGGTAGTTGTTTTTCAAAATGAAAAAAGATTGGTAGTGTGTTGACAATTTTTCTCCAAAATAATTGAATAAGTTGCATTGATTAAATAAAACGATCATTTATTGAATTAAATGATTGATATAAACTTATCAGTGTATCCATTTTAATTTTTTGTGATTATGCCACAAAGGGCGAGGATGAATTTTTACGATTTATCTTTCACTTTTAGTGGTTTGAGTTGTGTGGCGGGTGTGATGTAAGTGGATTCCGTGGATCGGCAGTGAGTCCCTCTGAGATCCAACCCGGATCCCATTTTTTAGAGTAGGATCAATATCCTACCCGATCCACAAGGGTCGCGATTATTTAGGACCGCAGATTCAAATCCGTATGGATTTCCTATGAATCTGGGTCGCTAAATGGATCCCATAATGGATATTTCTTAATCTTTTTACTTCAAATGAAAAATACCAAATATTGTACAAATTTTTGACATTAATAAAGCCTAACAAGATGTATCTTCCTTACGTCTCACTATGTTATTCGTAGTTACAGCATCATACTGATGTAAAGATTAAGTCATTTATAGTACGAGAAACTATAAGTTTTCAAAGACAGAACTTGATAAGTAAATTGTTTTGGGTCAACTATTAAAAATGGATTAGTACATTATTCAATAGTATGACTATATCCAATTATTATATATTGTTAAAAAAAAAAGGGTTAACGATCCTGACAGGTGTCCTAGAGGAGGACCGGTCCAGATTCGTTTTTTCAAAGTAAGATTATCCATTCCTACCCGGATCAATCAGGGTCCTAAATATTTGATTCCAAATCCGATCAAAAAATGGATCTGGAAGTCCCGGATCTTGGCAGCGGGTCCTTTTACCCCACTGGCCAGTCTCTGAGAGGGCAGTCTAGATTGCAATTGCACTATAGCAATGTCTTGTGCTTCATGTGTTACTAATTCCTTTTATCTTCTTCAATCAAACAACCTCTCCTCCATATCGTATTACTCAACAAGTTGTCATAAAATAGAGAGAAAAATGTCCAATTATTGCAGTTGATATGATAGGGAGGGTGATTAATCCAGTATATCTATGATGATCCCAATGAATAAATACTGATTTTATGCTATTATTTTATCTTCGTAATACTTTGATACAGTATTAATATATTTACGTATATCCCAATGAATGAATTGAAAATAAATAATACTTGTATATGAATAGTCAAGTTACTTTAATTTGGGTCTAGATTACATTCGATCGCAAAAGGGAAGGAGATGAATTGGTGTTTTCTTTTCAAAGATGTGTCAAACTTTGGTTTGGAGTGATTGGTTTAATTTTGCATGTAGTTCGTCAAATGGCTGTTAATAAGTCTTTCAAAGAACATATTAATGTAGAGATTTGATAGGATTCCTGTGACTTAAACCTAAACGCTAAAAAACATTCAAATGGATCGAGCGAGTGTCTCATGCATTATGTTCCGTCGACAACTATTTAACCTCTTAATATAAGTTTGGTGGAGTTAGCTTTTTTAGATTAGCTTAGCTTGTCATATGACTTTTCTTTCGCCTCACCGTATTCAATTTAGCCTAAAATGTGCTAATTATATCTTTAGAGCAACCACACAATGTTAGTATTTTTCCTCAATTGTTAAAATCGGTAAATAAAAAAAAAACATGTTATTGGGTTCACAGCAATGGTAGGAATTATCCAAATTTTTTTTTTAAAAAATGTGTAAAGTAGATCGGGCGAAGGATGACTACGACATCTAGTCTTCTTCAGACTGGTAACTAGCCGATCAAATTCTAGGATAAAAGAATTTGGCATCAACAAATGGATCAATGTCCCGTGGAAGGAGCATGATGACTAAAGAGGCTCAGAGTCGCAAAGATTAGTTTCACGATAAACATGAGTAGGGATAAAATGAAAAAAAAGATGAGATTAAAAAATTTATGTCGCCATAGGGGTAAATGATTAGCCAAGGATCTAGCAAAGAGTCATGATTAAAATATTAATTACAGTGGATTACACTCTAATTATGTACTTGCACTCGAGAATGAGAAGCGATGAAGCACGACCATACGAATGGGCTAAAGTTCTGCAACTAGGAAGAGCGCGATCCAAATAAGTTGAGCGCAGGCAGAACGTGCAGAACTGTTACGGCAGTAACACACCACCGGACTAGCCATTTAAAAAAGAACCATCAAAATTTAATTTACAAAAACCTTGCGGTGGAGACGAGAACACAAATAGAACGTGGTAAGAGAGACAAGAGGGAAGCAGAGGGATAGAGGAGAAAGCGGGACAATTATATCGACATTAATTACGGCTAGACATTCTTGGAAGGAGTGATACTACAAAAAGGTTGGCAATAGGGGAAAAAACCTATCTTGAAAGATAGTAGCAGTAGATTTCCATTGAGGATAGTGAAAACATTACAAGTTGAGAATCTATTTATTACAGTAGCGTGGTCCTCTGCTTGGTGCGTTAATATTAATTATTATTTTTTTTGCTTCTCTCTCCCAAATGACTGTTTTGGGATGGAGTGAACTTGTCTTCCTCAAAACCACGTTTGGAGTTGAGAAGGAAAAAACACACACCACACACATTTCAACGGGCTATATCTTTCAAACATTTTTCGGCAATAAAATTAAAAAATCATCAATGATCTTATTTTTTTCGCTCTATAAATAGACATCCATTTTCGCTATCACACACTTTGAAAATAACAAAAATCTCTAAATCTTTTTTATTTTTCCTCTCATTTCTCTCATTTCCGACAACATAAGCTTCCTATTGCAAGGTAAGTCACTTAACTAAATAATTTTTTGTTTTTTGGTTTTTTTAAAGAAAAATTATTAGTTATAAATTTTTTACTAATATTAATTGTTTTGTTTCCTAACTTTGTTGAAATTTGTTAGTTGTTGTTATTGCTAAGCTCATTTAATTTCCACTATGAAGTTGTATTTTTTGGAAAAAAATTCAGAAAAAATGAAGAATAATTTATATTGCTATTGATAGTTGTTTTGTTGTTGTTGTTGTTGTTGTACTTGTTGTTGTTCTATATAATTGTTTATTTTTTTAACTTATTGCTAAATTTGTTAGTTTCACAACGCACCACTACAAACAGCTCGGGAGCTAGCACAAGTGTCGCGGTAAACAACAATGAGCCTCTTGACTTCAATGTCCGACGACCGGACAACATCGACTTCGACTCCTACGTCAATCGAGAACTATGGATTATGGAACATGTTTGTATTTGTCTATGCTATTCCTTCCTTAAAGATCACTTTAGTTGTACTATTTTAGCTAAAATTTCGAAACTAATAAAAATAATAAGGGAGGTGCATGGAGTCATAAAACAAATTTAAATTCTATATAGTGGACCTACACAAATAAGAATAAATTGTAAAATAAAGGGAAATTTGTCAAAAAAAGACCTTTTATATACATTTTTTTGTCAAAAAAGACCCTTTAAAAAATTTTATGTCAGAAAGGACCTTCATAAAAAAAAAAATTTTGTTAACAAAGACTTTGCTGGTGGCTTTGGCCTTTGACCACCCAACTCTGGTGTTGACCCACTTAAAACTTCTTATTTGCACTCCAAATCACACTCTACACTCCACACTCCTTATTCCCTCCAAAACACCTCCTTTTTTTTAATCTTTTTTCATCAGTTAATTTAAGCAACTGGAATTTCATCCCATCAATGGCACTRTTCATCTGCAAGAATTAATTATCATCTTCCTTGGCAATTAATGAGGTAAGAGCTGTAATTACTCCTCAATTTTTTTCAATTCAGTAGCAATCTTCAACGTTATTCTTTGTTCTTTGTGTTCTTCCCCAAAAAGCCATATATTTCTGAATTCTAACTCAAAATTTCATCTTTAATGGCGAAAAAAAAGGTAGCGAGATGTAGGTGAGCAAAACGCAAGTTCCCCAACTACAA